>NQII01012171.1:0-24165 GCA_002778355.1 Clitarchus hookeri
GGAGTATGAAGATATGGGACAGAGAATACTGTGACAAAACTATGATAATTTGCATGCATCATTGCCGTAGGGAAGAATAGATACGTTTTGGTTGTCAGAAAACATCTCAAAGTTCTTTGCAATACAAAAGAAAATGCTTTATCAGGAAAGGGAACTATTTCATTTGTGTTGTAGTTTTATTTTCAGTTGTCACACTGTTTTATTTTCAGTGATGATCATTGTTTGAGACGTGGGTGAAGCCATAAGTTTAAATAGGCGTATTTTCATGGTTGAGCTGGTAGTAGATTTTGCAAACGCCGAGGTGTGGTGCGTACAGTTGCAGTGCTATTTGCTAACTTAATGCAAACTGTTTGCAATTTATTGCTACAACGGTCATGATTTGGTACCACAACTGGTTTACCGTAAGTTAAACTATTGTAAATGAAACTCTTTGGAAAAACAAACGTTTCATTTCAAACTTTTACAACCAGCTGGCAATACTACTAGCGCTGGTAGTTCGCGTTCTAGCACAGCTATGATGTGATGCCATGTTGGTATGGTTTGTGTCTACGATGTTGCTGTCTCGTGCTCTCATCAATGTTCTGTATACCTTTTAATGTGTTTGCAGAAATAAAGAACTAGAATTTCCTCGCAATTACCAAAATTAAGTCTATGAGTTTGCCATATGGTTCCATGTGACACATGAATAAAGGCAATGGTAGTTCACAACCGCGGTAACATAACCTTTAGGCCTTCATGTCTATTTCTTCAGCTGCAAACTATAAAGAAGAAATATGTCGATATCCGTACGTGCTACAGTGAAAATAAATGTGTGTGTAATGGTTGTTCTTAATAACTCTGGTTTTTATTCTGTAACATACCACCACTGGTATCTAAGGATCATTGATTTGCCGCCGCATGAAATGGCAAACATTCATAAAAACTATTAGTTATGATCAGTAACCGTCCTGCTTAATACCCTTTGGAATAAAAATTTTAATGAACATTTTGCAATGAGTGGGAATAAAAAGTTAAGCAAATAACTAGAGCTGTGCTGATTTACAAAATTGTGCCAAATCACAGATGTGCTGATTCTGTAATGCTGATTCACCGATGTGCTGTTGATGTGTGAGAAAGCTTTCTGCTTTTATTTAAGTTGAATTGCACTGATCTGTGAAGCTGAAGTGGATCATATATTTATACTGTTGACAGCTCTGTGCAGCTGTTGGGAGACCTGCTGTACAGGATATCTGGAGTGTCTGGAAAGATGAGCACGGAGACTGCAGATGAAGATGACAACTTTGGGACAGAGCAGTCACATCAGGTCAGCACACTGCCACCTCTGTCTTGACTCACCTCTCTTATTCTTTCACATCACCTTTATGGCTCAGTACACTGAAGCATTCGTTATCTCTGGACATCGAAGCTCTAGGTTTGAATCCCTGTAAACTATAAATGTGTATTCTGGTTGTAGATTTAGTAAATCATATGGGCTATTCCTTGGTTTTCCAAGGTAGGAGCAGTTGTTTACATAATTCATTCCAATCTTAACTATTTGTGTGTAGTTCAGTTTATGTGGTGCAGTGTCTCTGAAATGGAAACGGTATTATGACTTATATTGCAGATGACAAATTGAACATAATTAACAGTGTCATTAAAAGAGAAAGGAAAGTTTGTAGAAACAGGTAAACTACATTTAATACTACTGATGTCATATACCAGTTTTTCTCAATTCTGATGCTGATACCTTGCTCAATTCCAAAAATCACTATTCCTTTTATTGTTGACAATATTACATTTGCTTTTTAAGAACTACAGTTGAACCTCATTATTATAAACTTGAATGGACCATAATTTTGGCACTTTATAATATGGAATTTTTTATTAAACAAACTAAATAAAAGCAAGTATGAAATTTACTTGCTAACAGATTAGTAAAAATTGCTGCATGCATTTCACTATTTACCTCAGCACAATACCAAAAATGAAGTCATTAGTTTGTAAAAAAAATTGTTACCTCCATTAAAATTGTTCTACATAAATACTTCGCAACAATTTTAAAGGTAAATATACATAAAAATTGTAAGCACACAATGTGGCATATTGCGAGGTTGTTTTCTTTAGGTGTGTTCCAATACCGATACCAAGTATCAGTATCGGCAGATACTTAACCTTTTTTAAATGTATCTGTATCGGGTATGGTATCGGGCCGATACATTAGTATTGGTAATAGACATTTAAATCAGGTTATTGCTTTCTTTAGCCACAAAAATGATATGGTATGGTACGTTTTACAATATTAATCAGCCCTGCCGTTTTTTACGGAATTTTAAACCAACAAAAAGACCTGGATAAAGGTGAACATCACAGATTTTCTATCACTCTACTCATGACTCGCTTAGATCTGTTTACAAATAAATGGCTGGAGTTCATAGATGTATATATCATGGATGCTAGTGGAAAATTTTCATTTCACTCTGCCCCGGGGGGGCAATATTGCAAACTACAATTGATACAATTTTGAATATTTACTTTGACCTCTTACGATTGCACTGAGAACTATTCTGTAACCACCAATGTGTTCTCTAATCTTACGCGTATATGTTTGGAATTTTTTTATGTTGCCTGTTATTATTATTGCCGTCTGGTATGAAAAACGTAACTACGCCAAACTGAAATGTACGCTTTATACCTAAAAGAATAGGGATGTGCGAAGCTTCGCATTTTCGAAGTTGAATTGAAGATTTTTAAACCCTTGACTTAGTCTTCGAATTAAAAAATTTTCAAGTGAAAAGTTGAAGATTTTCTCAAAATGTTTATTTCACCAAAACTAGCATCAAAACCAGTAGCCAGTATCATTAATAAGGGCACATGTTCTGTAGACTCTGTACTATTCTCAGAAATAGAAAGTAATGAACATTTTGCACATTAAACTTTGTTAAGCGTTCAAACTTGACGCTACTGTCATCTGAGTTATACAGAGTGTTGACTAGTAGGGTACTGAGTTACTGTAATTTGGTGCAGACTAAGGGCACCTGTAGTTGTTGGGGGTGAACAAATACTCTTATTCTCAGTTAGTTGACACACAAGTCTTTTATTTGACTGAAAATAACATGGGTATTTACACACACACACACACACACACACACACACACACNGCTGCGCTCATGATTTAACTCGTTCCTCGCTGTATTGAAGCTACTTTTGTCAGTGATTCTCGTGAGAGAATTGGGAAGTTCCCCTTTGTAATTCGGGCGTTTTTGCGCCCAATTTTGTGTCTTGTTAGTGGATTGTGAGCTCCAACCAGGGTGGCGGAAAGGTGAGGGGGTGTCGCGGGGATTCCTACGGTACTAATTTCCGAGCTGTGGTCTGCACAATTCTGGTCGGGGGCACCCCGGCTTCCTTCGTTGCTATCTGCCATTTCTCTTGTGTGGCTGAAGGTTCTTCCCAGAGGCATTCACCTCGCGGCATTCCCTGTGTCTTTCGAGCCTCGGTTCTTCTCCGGGGGTGAATCCCCGGGTTGAAAGTTTCATGGTCAGCTGCCTGCCCTGGATATGTATTAATAAGATGGCAGGGTGTGGTAACAGCGCTATGCCTATTCTAGGATGCGACATGCGTCAAACTTTTAACTTCACGACCCCGTAATTGGTTGGTTTATTTGCATTCCGATGCGTAATTAAACATTGCTAGGTAAAACAAAATCAATTATAAAAAAAACATATTCCTGTAAATTCACAATCAAGAAAAATATAGCTATGACTTGCCTTAGTATTAAAGTTTCTTCGAAATTATAAGTAGTTTTATTTTGGAAAGTGCGCAATCGTTTCTTTGAACATCGCAATGTTGACGCATTGACCTTGTTAATGTTACATTCATAGTTGCATTGCGTATACATGTTTAAGTAGCTCTTCCAGTAAAAAAAACTGAACGAAACGATATTGCTTCTTATTAATATACTTCCACAGTGTTTCTACAAGACGTCAAGATTTATGAAACGATCAAACAAAACATACTTTAAGGGATGCCGTTTTCCTTGGCATGGTTGACGGCAGTTCGGCCAACATTTATAAAGCATCAAAACAAATTCCGCACACGCTGTTCATTCATTCTCTCTCCCCGTCCCTCGCCGGCTGTTTTTCCGGGTTTCCCCCTGAGCTGATGAGCTCGCTATAACTACGTTTGTTGACGTGCGATCGTTATCTATGTTGATTTCCGCAACAGTAATTTTTACAATTTTACTTAGTGAGCATATGTAAACTGTTTTTAGCGATGAGCGAAAAGTCACAGCATGAGATACAACTGCCAAATCGGAATGTTATATATAATTTCTTTGAGAGAAAGAGTGATCACACTACTTGTACATGCAAAGTTTGCAAGACAGTGTTATCCACTCCACGATGTAAGTACAGTAATAGTAATAAATAATTGTGACACACAACAGAAAAATGCAGAGGAACCTTGATAGACGTATCCACGTTTATTTTACAGATTTTCTAAAAACNTGATAGACGTATCCACGTTTATTTTACAGATTTTCTAAAAACTTTATTTCTAAACAATCGGTTATAAAAGCAAGCATAAATGGTTTTTCATAATTTTTTTATATAAATTTTGTACGCGTGTATTTTTTTTATTTTGATTGTCAATGAGNAGCATAAATGGTTTTTCATAATTTTTTTATATAAATTTTGTACGCGTGTATTTTTTTTATTTTGATTGTCAATGAGGGTTGTTATCCAGAATTATGTGCAGCGATGTCATAACAGTTAACGTTCTTTCTTATCACTGCAGGAGTTGGGCTGACATACATACCACAGCTGATACGTATTTTTGGAAGAACTGCACTCTTTCCTTTTAGGCAGTGAACGTTGAGCCCCTCTTGCGCTGAGGCCCTAATGCCACCACCATCCAGTGAGATTATTATCTAGCCTGACATTGACAAGGGGTTNAGATTATTATCTAGCCTGACATTGACAAGGGGTTGGGGAGGAGGAAAGGAAAGAGGCCAAATGTTAATAGTAATCCACTTGAAAAACAGTGAAGTGGCAGCACCAAATGGGACTGAATATAAGGAGAGAAAAAAAAAGTNTTGGGGAGGAGGAAAGGAAAGAGGCCAAATGTTAATAGTAATCCACTTGAAAAACAGTGAAGTGGCAGCACCAAATAGGACTGAATATAAGGAGAGAAAAAAAAAGTTTGTGTAAGGGGGTGGGGATGTGGTCTATTGAAAAATAAACACAACATGAGATTTTAGGTTTTATAAGGAATCGTGTAGCCTTCCCCACATCCCCCTCTTNGTAAGGGGGTGGGGATGTGGTCTATTGAAAAATAAACACAACATGAGATTTTAGGTTTTATAAGGAATCGTGTAGCTTTCCCCACATTCCCCTCTNGAGATTTTAGGTTTTATAAGGAATCGTGTAGCCTTCCCCACATCCCCCTCTTTTTTTTAACAGCTATAGAGCTGATGTAAAATATTTGGCACTCAACTATTAGGCAAACCAGATGTTAATGTCTCGGTCTCATGGGAAAGCTCTTAAGGGTCAAATCTGGGTTCATCTTTGGTCCACATACACATTTTTTTTCCCGTCACTAGAGGTTCCACTGTAGGTCAAAATCGGTAGGTACCCTTTTGTGTGAGCAAAAAGTTATATTGCTACAATTTGAAAGCTGGGCGTCAAACAAACTGAAACTTAACATCATCTACACTCATTTATCACCTGAAACTGAAGGGAAAAAATATGTTGAAGAATAAGAAGTTTCTGAATCAAGAAAACCAGCTCCAAAACCAACTGTTCAAAAATTTAAACAACAAACACTTGAAAATGTTTTTACAAAAATAATGAAATTTTCCTCCAGTGATTCAAGGGCTCAGTCCATAACAAAAAGCATTAGTTTAATGCTTACCAGAGGACTTCTCCCCTACAGTTTTGTCGAAGACGAGGGATTTGTTGACCTTATGGCTAACCCTAATGTAGCACCAAATGACCTCATTCCTAGTCGCACCACATTCTCCAACAACTATGTACCTGCTCTTTTTGCAGAAATACGAAAAAAAAAATGAAATCAATGCTAAAAACAGACTACCCATCCATACTTTCACTCAGTATTACCTCTGATGGCTGAACATCTGCAGCTGTGGATAAGTATGTGAGCATCACTCTGCCACTATTTAACACCTAAATTTTTAGGCTACTCTTTTGCCATGGATATCATTCTTATGAATGAATCCAACACCAGCCAGAACATAAGTGCAGCTTTGTGCCAGACACTGAAAGACTGGAGAACACCTGTGCAAGATTCTGCCATTCCAATCTACTGTGTAACTGACAATGGGGCCAACTTCATAAGTGCTGCCACTCGTTCATTGACACCAATTCAGTGTTTTGCCCACACCTTGCAGAATGCTATTACTGACGCTAAGAAAGAAACAGCAGGAGTGGCCACGCTACTTACAAAGTGCAAGGCAATAGTAGGCCATTACAGGTGGAGCAGTACAGCTAGCGAGAGTCTTCACTCTATGCAAAGCAAATTAGAACTAACAGATTTAGAAGTAATCCAATATATTTACACTAGGTGGTTAAGTGAACAACAAATGTTAAAATGGCTCCTGGAAATGCAGACTGCGTTGAGTGCAGAAATGGTTAGCCCAAAAAACACCAGCGATGTGCAAATGCTTGCACCATAGGAATGGAGGCATATGAGTGGGCTTGTAGAGATTCTTCAGCCTCTTGCAGTTGCAACAGAAGAGCTTTGTGGTGACAGCTATCCCACTTTGTTGTAATACCAATTTCGCATTGCTTAGAATCACACTTGACAAGTTGTATTCTACATAAAACAGAAGGAATTATGTTTGCAAGAAATTTGTTGAAGGCTTTAAAAATCCAAATTTGGTATCTACAAGGAAGACTGTTTACCTACCTGCAATGATTGCAGATCCAAGATCCCGAGGAGCTTTGGTTAACAAAGTAGTTGCTGTAGCTACTTTGGAAAGTGAATTAAAGAAAATGAATGTAGAGGTAAACGTTTGTCAAGAACAAGTAATACAAGAGCCAAGAAGTAGCACTTCTTCTCTCTGGTCTGCGTGTGAAGAACTGCCAAATGAGTCAAAATATGGTGATTGTGTTGACGAATTGAACAGATACTTAAATGAGAGACGCATAGACAGAAAAAATAACCCATTGCTCTGGTGGAGTGAAAACAAGAACATCTATCCAAAAGTGTCAAAAATTGCGTTAAAATATCTGGGAATACCTGCAACTCGGGTCAGCAGTGAGCTGTTGTTTTCCACGGCAGGAAATGTTGTGACTCAGAGGCGCCACAATCTGCTCCCAGTACATGTCCGCCAACAAGTTTTTCTGCATGACAATGCGAAATACTTAAAGTTAATGAATGCTGCTCTTGTTTTCTTTACATAGGCTATATTCTTGGGGTTTAAAAATTGAAGCACTGTTTATAAACATTGTTAGTTCTTATTTCTTTAGAGATTGCAGTGATATGTTTCTTTAACATAATTTTCAAGAATGTTTTAATGTTGAAATGTTTTGAGGTAAGTTAGCATTTATTTCCTTCGGCAAACTACTGCATTATTTTTAACAATTTTACTAAATCTTTAACTAGTATGAAACTAATATATACTGTAAACTTACGTATTATTTTAAACATATTTTGTATTATGGCAGTTTTTATAATGTTTGTAGGTATCTAAATTTATAATTATTACTTTTTGAAAATTGTAGGCTACTTACTATAAATTAATATATAAATTAATATATTTTGTAAATCATTCGACTTCGATTTTTCTTTGAATTGCTTCGCATGATGTAAGCTTCGCTTCGACTTCGCTTCGCATTTAATAAAAGACCTTCGCACATGCCTATAAACAAACATATTGTGAGCTGTTTAAATATATTTTTAAAATAACTTTCACTGCTGGAAATAAATATTGCAGCCGTTAACTGTTGTAAAGTATTTATCTTCCTGACGGCGAGCTGCAATAAGATGCGCATAAAAACGTAAATAAATTAGAGGAACAATACATTACTACAAACAAGCAAGTGAAAAGACACAGAATTGATAAAAGTTGAAAGCCGGCGTATGCAATTACAGTCTGTATGGACTATTGGTAAAACATATAAAGTCTGCATCTGTGGTCATTAAATACTTGATGCTAGAGGACACGACTCTGCAAGAAATATTGAGCATAATCCTGATTGTTTTTTGTTTATCGTGTTTTTAAAGACTTGACAGACGTAAGTAAAGCAAAATGCAACCAGTGTGGTGAAATAGTGTAATAGTGTGTCGGGGCGGTAAAGATAAAAACTGTTTTACCACATCAAATTTAAACAAGCACCTGACAAATTGTNAACTCTGCAAGAAATATTGAGCATCTGACTATCTGAGCATAATCCTGATTGTTTTTTGTTTATCGTGTTTTTAAAGACTTGACAGACGTAAGTAAAGCAAAATGCAACCAGTGTGGTGAAATAGTGTAATAGTGTGTCGGGGCGGTAAAGATAAAAACTGTTTTACCACATCAAATTTAAACAAGCACCTGACAAATTGTGATGCACATCGAAAAATGTTGAAAACTGCAAGCTTAGAAACGAGCAAGAGGAGGGAAGGGCATTGGTATAAGGGTATCAGTATCGGAACAATTCTTGTGTGTGTCTGCGTGTTTTTTTTATCCAAGGTCAAGAAATTGGCAAGTTTGCTGCATTAATTTATTGGTACCACTTAATTAGGTTATCTTGCATTTTTTATTAAGACTTTTTTGCTAACTGCACAGAAACATACAGGCATAGGCCCAGTCAACTGACTGATACATTGGATATTAATTTTGTTGTGCTATCCAGTTTTTGACGGTTTAATTATATTTCACTTCCTGGTTTTCGTGTCACTTATGACATTTTCCAATTGACTGCATTGGGTGCACACTCATGGTGCGCTGAAAGGTAGCAAAGTGCAATGATGACGTGACTGTCCGAAGCAAGTGCTTGTCTGCCATATTTTCACTCAAACTATTGCACTGAATCTGGTGACAGTGTAGCTAAAATTGCAATTTGTGCTCACTTCTTCAGTGCAGTCGACAAAGGAAAATCTACTGCACTCGCTGCAAGTTCTGGCAACTGGAAGATGGGGCACACTGCCAGTGCGCGCAGAGTGCAGTCCATTGCAGTAATTGGAAGATGCTATTAATTTTATTTCACTTCTCAATTTTTGTGAATTGTAATTTTATTTCTCTTCCCAATTCTTCAGTAATGTATCTTTAGTTGTATTCATGTGGATTGCTATTCTGTATTCTGTTAGTTTAACATTATTACTGCCATTTTTTTGCTTCCCATTCATGTTAATTTAAACCCTTTTTGTATGCAGTTTGGGTAGCAGTAGTAATTCCTTTTTCTGCTATAAAAAGCAGCTACAGTATTTCTGCTCTTGCTCGCTNGCTTCCCATTCATGTTAATTTAAACCCTTTTGGTATGCAGTTTGGGTAGCAGTAGTAATTCCTTTTTCTGCTATAAAAAGCAGCTACAGTATTTCTGCTCTTGCTCGCTGAGATACAGCATAAATAGCAGAACAAGCAATATTAAAAAAACTCAATTTAAAAGTGCAAATGTCAAAGAATCTTGAGATTGGTTATTGTGAAAAGTAATTTGCTTTTGTGCAGATTGATGAGATGATGATTGGTATCCAGTAAAAAGTGCACAGGGATATGTACTCAGTTATGAAAATAATGAAGTTACATTTATTTATGAAAGTAAGTTATCCTGAATAGCATGAACTTTTGATATTCATAAAATACACAGGGGCAGAAATACTTTTTTGTCGTTTTCCTAATAAAATTTATTTATTATATCAGCTGACATAAGGGTGTTTTCCTGTTTGTCGTTTGTGACATCCTGTCGAGATCATCTGCTCTTTCTGCCACTTCGCTGCTCATTAAAAATATCACTTGCTATGAAATAAAAGAAATAGCACGTGAACAAACCTTTTATTTCACTTCCTAATTCTTGTGAAACTCAGCCAAAATTAATTATGTGCCTTGTTTCTTGTGTAACGTACTTATATTTCACATTCAGATTCTTCTTCAATGTAATTTTATTCAAAAAAGTCTTATTCTCATAGAATGTGCAGTTGCTTTGTGTAACGTTTATACTTTTCTTACATAAACTCTGTAAACATTTACTTCTTCACAAATTGGTTGGTAACATTATCAGACATTACTTTCCACGAGAAGCATCAGTTTGGTGTTGAAAATTGTTCATTTGCAATAGAATGGTGTGTTTGCATTTTTATAATAAAAATATGTTGTTTCTGCTGGTGATTTTCATATTAACTACAACAGTATAAAATGATATGCATTCGAAACGTTGTGGGATTAAAACCATTACGTATTACATATTGAGCATATTTTGTACTAAACAAACAGTTTAATAATTTAAAAACCTGTTTAATTTCATGGGGCCATAAAAGTATTTTGCATAAACTGGATTTTCGTATTGAGCCAGATTGTATTGATGCTTCACGTAGCTGGTTGTGTTTGGGTCAGTGGCATTGTAAGCCTTCCCCCTCTGACGGCTGGGAAGCAGGAGTCATCGTGATGGGGTCTCTAGTAGGGGTGCAAGTTCGAGCTCTGGGCAACTCATTGATAGCCCACTGGGCCCAGAGTGGAGCACTGCTAGGGGTAGGTCACGTAGGAACCCTGCCGGTTGCATAGCTGATGTCAGTGGTTTTCTGTATATTAGGGGCTCCAGGTGCTTCACAACCTTCCCCACAGTCGGTGGCCGTTAACGGGCTTCTTAGGTGGGTTAGGAGGTAGGGGTAAGACCACTTATGGGTCATGCCACAGGAGACAGAAGAAAGTGTGTATACTCTCGCTGGTCAAACCGATGGTGGTTCCCCTCTGGCTTGCTGCAGTGTCCCTCTTCCAGGCATAAACTCTGCTGGTGCTATGATTGCTTGGCTGCTTTATCATGCCCAGGTCGATAAGGCATGTAGTCAGGAGACAGCTCAGAGAGGGGTGACAGCAGGTGTGCATGGGGGGGGGCACTGCCTGATATGTCCAATGGGATTGGTTCCTATCATTGGAAGATGAGCGTGGACTTCCTCCCAGAATGTGGTAACTTCCTTCATGGTGCAGTGCCCTCGTGGGACAGATGGGTTCCTGTTCCTTGGTTACCGGAGAGGGCAGGGCATCGCTGGCTGCTCAAGAGTTCCCTTGGAAGCTTCATGTTCCACTTCCCTAGGGAATGCCTATTGTTTGCTTCCTGTGAGTATGTTGGCTGGACAGGACATCACCAGCAGACCCAAGTACTCCACAGAAAGGGGCAACAGCAGGGTGGAGTACTGCTCCCATGTTACTCAGCAAGGCAGGACGTTGCCATAGGATCTAAGTAACACATAAAGTCAAAGGTCCTTTTGGTAAATGCCTGATGGGATAGAGAAGGGGGCGAGGGCTGCACATGGCCTGCTCTTTGAAGAGAGTTGGTAGAGCACTAGGTCGAAGTGGGAGGCAGCAGGAGACAGGGTGATAAGATAGCAGACTGTGAGAGACAAACGCAACCAATAGAACATGTCTGTTTATTGCCAATGCACTAAAACGCACACATCCAGCCTGTACCTTGATCAGGGTCTGAAGGGCGTAATCAAGGTTACCAAAACAGAACTAAATTAACTGTCTCGGAAGATGTGGGGGGTGAGGGTAATCCCAGTCTAGCGGTACTTGGATTTGAGTGCAAATGCAGCTTATAGCTGGAGAGACGTGTAGTCGCGTGGTGTAGATGACTTTGATCCTCGTATGGGCAGTGACGTTCTGCAACTGGAGCTGTTGGGGTTATCTCTAAACCGAGGACCACAGGTTTGTATTTATACTCTTAAGCACAGAGCCCGCAGAGAGGTGGTGGCAGCTGGCCCACGAGTTATCACTGCGCGTCACAGCAGGAGGGACGCCTGTGGTGTGTACGGCGTAAGGCTCTTCTTGGGAGGAGGCCAAGGCTGTGGCGAGGCTAGAACAGGGCGATGTCACCCATGACACATTATGCCCCCTCCCCTTCCCCTCGACACCATCCAACCCGCCTTCCGTTAACCGGAACAACAGGTGCAGAGAATGGGCATCCTCTCGGAAGGTGGCTGGACTCTCTCTCTTTCTCACCCATACACTGTTAGCCCCCCACCCCCTATCACCGCTAAACTTACGTTTTAACCCGTGTTTTCGGTGTAAGCTAAAAGGGAGTGTTTAAGACTTATCAGCTTTATATTTTGTATAGGTGGCACGAACAAAGATTTTGGCACTTCAACCGAAACTTTAAAATTGTCCACGAACCGAACTTCAACCGAACTATGCAATAATTCACCGAACTCAAGCCAGACTTGAACCAAACTTTAAAAAAATACCTTATCCACACATAATTTCTTCACTCTTCAGCTCTTAATTATTCAAGGATATAACAAAAATAAACATGTAGAACCACCTTAACAATTCCATCTCTAATAGATCAACATGTAGCATAAAAAATGAACACACATATAGCCTACATACAACCATCACAGCTCAGCCCCTATTTGTTCAAGCATGTAACACAAACATGTATAACCACATTCACAATCTCACCTCAAATTGTTTTCTTTAAACATGTAACATAAACAATAAACACATTCATATACAACCTGCACAGTTCCACAGCTAAAATTTTCAAAATGTAATGACTAAATTTTTTAATTTTTAAAAAAGAAGCAAAATTAACTTTTATAGATTTGTTTGATATGATAATTCATTAAAACACTGAGTAATGTATCTTTATAGTCTTTCTAGAAGTATGTGAAAACCACAAATTAGGAACACAAAATATGTTATGTAATTACTAATTGAAAATGTAGTTTTTAAAAAGCTTAAGCAAATCACTTATTTTGTGCCAAATAAAATAATTTATAAATTTAAAATTCTGTAGGTTAAAGGAAAGCACCCGGTTTTACACACGATAGAGTTCAAGATACAATGTGGTCATTACTGCTACAAATAAAAAAACAAATGATGCATTCTGTAATTTTTATTGTGTTGTGTCCCCTGTTTGATATTTTTCAACATCTTTGAAGTGAAGTAAGTTCTTTCCAAAGTTCGTAATTGATGTTCATTTCTGGAAACTTTTTGAACAGAACACAAACTCGTGTAAATTTTTCTAACCAAACTAGAAACAATCTTTTACATGGCAATCAATTTCGAACCGAACTGAACATAATCTTGAAGTACGGGTTCGGTTCAAAATTCGAACATTCTTCCTATTTCTAATATTTTATTTGGTGACATTGTGTTANTTCCTATTTCTAATATTTTATTTGGTGACATTGTGTTATGACTGAACTTGATTCATGTACTGCCTGCAACCATGTGTGTTGGTCAGTCTGACAAGATGGCCGACCGGGAAAACGCGTGGTCCTATAAAAGAAGCATAANTTTACATGGCAATCAATTTCGAACCGAACTGAACATAATCTTGAAGTACGGGTTCGGTTCAAAATTCGAACATTCGTCCTATTTCTAATATTTTATTTGGTGACATTGTGTTATGACTGAACTTTATTCATTACTACCTGCAACCATGTGTGTTGGTCAGTCTGACAAGATGGCCGACCGGGAAAACGCGTGGTCCTATAAAAGAAGCATAATAGTGTTTTGGTAACATTTGTGGTCTTACCAAGCTGGATTTAGTGTTGCGTTTTAATAATGTTAGTCAACCTGTGTGTCATTTTTCGCGGGTTATGAAACTCTGAAGCTGCTTCATTCGCATCGCCATTGTCTGAATACTTTGTCTCAGTCTCGTCACGTGTGGATCAAAATTCTATGCATATCGCCCCACATCCCATGGAGGAAAGGATTCTACATGTCTTCAGTCCATATCAGAAGTGAAATGATGGAATTATGTGCTGAAGTGTGTTTTTGTGTAGTACCTTGTGATGATGCAGTTATAATAATTATCTCTATAGTTGGTTAATTTTCTTTTGTTTTGCGAGGCTTTGTAATATTTTATCAGGATTCAAAGTTATTGCAGTGGTAATATGTAGGGATGGGTCGAATAACCAAAAATGTCGATTCCGGTTCCGATTCTACAATTTAAATTTTGGTTCCAGTATTCGGTTCTATGTATTTTGAATACTTGCCTTTTGCTTGCAACTTTATTAAACCAATGCAGGTAAAATTCATTAAATGTTTTATTTAACCGTTATATGGAAGAATTGAACAATAACAAAGTGTGAAGACAAGTTTTAATGTATACAGATAAACTTGTATTAAAGTTATTTAAGGTTAGTAAATATGCAAAAAATTATTCTTTTTTTCATTAATATGTGGTGATTGTGATATGTTTGGAACATACTTTAATTAAATAACTCATGGCCCCCAAACCATAACATTGTGTCGTGCTGTATGATAAAGGTAACCTAACCTACAAAAGTTCGTTAAAAGAAGGGCAACAGCTGGGCGGGCGGCTGGATTTCTTATCTTTTTTTTTTGCTTCTTTTATGGTGTCTGGGCAGCTCTTTTCTTTTTGCGTCTTTTACACAGTGACTCATCCTACCAAACAAAGAAGGCTTGGAGGAATGTATCGATCGGCTAGCAGTGTTGTTTACCAGGGAGGGTTGAGATAAAGAGAGAGAGAGAAGGGAGAGGAGTGTTGATGTAAGAGCGAGAGATGAGATAACAGACTATTNTTAATGTATACAGATAAACTTGTTGTATTAAATTTATTTAAGGTTAGTAAATATTTAAAAAATTATTCTTTTTTTCATTAATATGTGGTGATTGTGATATGTTTGGAACATACTTTAATTAAATAACTCATGGCCCCCAAACCATAACATTGTGTTGTGCTGTATGATAAAGGTAACCTAACCTACAAAAGTTCTTTAAAAGAAGGGCAACAGCTGGGCGGGCGGCTGGATTTCTTATCTNACCTAACCTACAAAAGTTCGTTAAAAGAAGGGCAACAGCTGGGCGGGCGGCTGGATTTCTTATCTTTTTTTTTTGCTTCTTTTATGGTGTCTGGGCAGCTCTTTTCTTTTTGCGTCTTTTACACAGTGACTCATCCTACCAAACAAAGAAGGCTTGGAGGAATGTATCAATTGGCTAGCAGTGTTGTTTACCAGAGAGGGTTGAGATAAAGAGAGAGAGAGAAGGGAGAGGAGTGTTGATGTAAGAGCGAGAGATGAGATAACAGACTATTCTCATACACTTCCCTCCAAACATCGCCAAACAGTTTACGACTACCACTCCTTAATTGTTTTTCCGTGTAAAGCACGCACCCCAGAAATGTTTTCCTTTATGTTAGGGAAAAAAGAGCGCTCCATACATGAGTAAATACCATAGTTATTTTTGTAACAACAGAGTTTTGCCATTGCCGTGTAGAACCAAGAACCGAGCAATTGTTGTTAACCTAAAACCGGTTCTGAGTCAAACCTCAAGAACCGGTATAAATTGGAACTGAAGAACCGAACCGACCCATCCCTAGTATTATGTTTATCGGTCATACGTTTGCCTTTTCAGAAATCTTAGTTTTGTTTGCGTCAGCATTTGTAGATAGAAGCTTTCCATCTTTAATGGACATTTTTTCCTTCTAGAAGGTTCTAGAAATTTGATTATATTTTCACTACGACGCAGTTCGGCATGGCATGGAGAGTTGTTGCGACAGGGGTCGCAAAGGCTTTCGGAGGGATTCCGGCCCACGCCATGCCCTTATTTGGTCACATTTTAGGCACCCAGGGGCAAGGAGTGGGGGTAGGCATGGACGACTTTAACCCTGTGTGCCTACCGCCCAAAAAAACAGTAGACAACCTGTTCTCGAGGAGGACACATTGAGGTGGCAAATATCCCCCACACCAGCAAACTTTATCCTGCTAAATTATTTCTCCGACGGTGTGGGAGGTCGCTAGGGTGCCGGGAGGGAACTGACGTCCCTCCTGCCTGTGTAAGTTCCTCTTGCGATGCAAGCTTTGAATGATGTGAATAATAAATAAACTACCGCGACGTTGCTCTTTACATGTTTGTCTGTCTTTACTGACTGTTCGGGACTCTGCATATCTGAAGCTTGTGTGTGAGCGGTTTCTTTGTAATATTAAAATTAATTACAGTAACTAAACCGAAACTTGGCTTTATTTTATCCTTTTTAAGTTTCATGTGTCTACAGATTGAGCAAACCTGAGCTGNACTGACGTCCCTCCTGCCTTTGTAAGTTCCTCTTGCGATGCAAGCTTTGAATGATGTGAATAATAAATAAACTACTGCGACGTTGCTCTTTACATGTTTGTCTGTCTTTACTGACTGTTCGGGACTCTGCATATCTGAAGCTTGTGTGTGAGCGGTTTCTTTGTAATATTGAAATTAATTACTGTAACTAAACCGAAACTTGGCTTTATTTTATCCTTTTTAAGTTTCATGTGTCTACAGATTGAGCAAACCTGAGCTGTAATTTCCTGTCGCCAATTCTGACGACTGCGACGTTACAATATGTGTGTAAATACTTAATTTTTTTCCTTGTGTATTTTAGTATTTAGCTAAGATCTCAAGTGAATACAAATTTTCTGATACTATGACAACATACATGTTTACAAGTTTCATAATTGTTAAAAAGGATTCGTTGTTTGTTGATTGTTTACATTATAAAGTAATTAAAGATTATAGTGTTATCAGTTTTAATTTTGGTAAGTGTAATTTATTTCCACTTTTCAATTTCAATAAAACCCTGATGTAAAATTCCAGCACAAAACACTGTTATTTCATGGTTCCACAATGTATTTATTAAGTTTAATGCTTTAATTTCAGGTTTATAACACAGTTATTTTCATGATTTCAACCATATAACATTACAATTTTTTCAGTTCATGACGCCAATTTCAACACAGCTGCTGTTTAAAGCTAAGTTGGTGTAACTGACTGAAATTGTTTTGTGGCACAGTGCATTCTANCAATTTCAACACAGCTGCTGTTTAAAGCTAAGTTGGTGTAACTGACTGAAATTGTTTTGTGGCACAGTGCATTCTATTTAGATGCAGTTACAAAAAGCAAGGCAATATAAATTAAAATCAAGAAAAAAAATAATTTTTGTTGCAAATGATTACAAAATTTTATACTCTAAGTATTTTAAATTTTTGATTTTTATTGAAAAACTGATGGATTTTAGGGGAATTAAGTTTTGCACAAGCCACTTACTTTTATACAGATCAGTGATAAAACTAAAGTTTAGGTATTTTGTTTGATATTTGTTTGTAGATGCATAATGTTAATTCCTGCTTATAAAGTTATTCTGTGTATAACATTTTTTTCAACACTTCCGAAAATTGTCGTATGTAACAGGGTTCTACGGTATTATCAAGTTTAGTTTTGTATGTTGAATTGTTATAATAAATTGGTGTATTTTAATGTACAGTGTAAAAAAAAATTGACTGCTGGTAAAGCTTGACTACTTCCACTGTCCCTCCTGCATGAAATTTATGGATAAGTTAATTGTGCATTTGACAAGATGATGTATGGAGGTATGTATTCATGTTCGACAGGCAATCATAGATGCACTGGGTGGGGGCCGCCGCAACAGAGTGCTGGCAGGGCTGTACATGGGCCGCTCGGACGTGGCATTGATGGTTCGGCAAGCAGCCCTACACGTGTGGAAGGTAGTAGTGACCAACACGCCTCGCACCCTGCGGGAGATCCTGCCAACACTCTTCAGCCTGCTACTGGGCTGTCTCGCCAGCACCAGCTATGACAAACGACAGGTACTGCTCTATATTCTGCATTACCTCATTCTCTGTTTTACTGCCTTGTACAATCTCTCAGTATGCTCTTCAGTCTGCTGTTTGTCTATACTAGGCACATATCTGTGCTCATCTAGAACTGTATAGTACAAGTTCTCACAAATTCACAAATTGAATGTGCAGCTACTGTTCTGTTTAGGAGAATATTGATAGCATTGCTAGAGTTTACCAAGTCAGCAATATGGCGAATACAGTAGAACGCATATTTTACACTTTTATAGGGACAAATGTAAAGTGGTGTAAATGGAGGGAAAGTGCAAATGAAGGGAAACAGTCACACTTGAAGACTATTGTGAGAAGGTAGTATTAATGTAGATTAATGGGCAGTACACATGTTAGTTTAATATTTTAAGTGCAAAGCACATATCTAATAAATTTTTAGCACTCTTTACCNTAATGGGCAGTACACATGTTAGTTTAATATTTTAAGTGCAAAGCACATATCTAATAAATTTTTAGCACTCTTTACAATTTAGGTTAGTTTTATATTAATATAAATATATTTTACCAATTTTGAGGACAGATTGATTTTCCACTACTGTCTGTACTTGGATTTTTCCCAGTGAAATTTTGTGTGTTGTACACATTTTATTGTACTGTCATTGTGAATGTATTGTCTGAATAAAACTGCAATGTATGAATTTTCAGATTTTGTTGGCCACATGGGTTGAAAAGAAGTGTAATACAAGGGAAACCATGTTGAATTGCATTATAAATAGCAGGAATCGAATACATTGTAAACATAGGGAGTAAGGTGGGGCCAGAATAAACTGGTATATTTAAGTGGAGAATGCAATAGAGAGGAATGTAATATCGAGATTCTGTCATATTTTCAGAGGCAGTTTTAAACCGTTCAGTTTTCAGGTTTGTTGTAAAAGCAGATTATTTCTGGGTTTGTTGATGGGCTAAGAATAGTTTTGCCTTTATTCATTNGTTTTCAGGTTTGTTGTAAAAGCAGATTATTTCTGGGTTTGTTGATGGGCTAAGAATAGTTTTGCCTTTATTCATTAACCACAGTATGCTGCTGCTTTCTTTAAATTAACATTACAATATGTATCTAAATTCGACCGACAAATTTCGGCTGCAGGTTAATCACGAAAAAACTAGTTGAAAACATATATACGACCTATGCTCTAAATCGACTCCCAAGGGCGGTACACGTCTTTGAAGTTGAATCTAACGCACCAGATTATTACAGATAACTGAGAAAATACGTAAGATGGAACACTGCTTTTCTGGATAATGTGCAAGTGTAAAATGATCTTTAAACACCGCAAAACCTGTCACTGTCAACAAATTAACTCATAGAAATAATAACGGTTACCACTCTTAGTGCTAGTAGCCATTCAACATGACGCANTCACTGTCAACAAATTAACTCATAGAAATAATAACGGTTACCACTCTTAGTGCTAGTAGCCATTCAACATGACGCAGCAGCTTATGTGGTATCTTATTGATGGAATATGAATCCGCATGTTCCAATTGACAAAAAAGGTTGCCTTATGTAAANGCAGCTTATGTGGTATCTTATTGATGGAATATGAATCCGCATGTTCCAATTGACAAAAAAGGTTGCCTTATGTAAACACCCCAACCCTCACCGTTTTCGTGTAATTCGAGTTTGAAATTTCGAAAGAATTATGTTCAGGACCTGGCAGGTGGGCAGCATGCACTACGCCTAATAATAAATGGTTCTGAATATCAAAGGGACAATATAACAGATATAGGTATGTAACTGTGACATTGAGAAATGCCGTATATTACAATAAATCGAAACAGTAGCAAATTACTTTACATCTGCCCGTGTGCCATTTCCATGACGAGAGACTCGAGAGTGCGGAATGAATTGTGGCATACCGAGCGTGAGTATTAAAAGAACAGAAGACATCACCACAATGTGTGCAATAATGTAGCGTTTACAGTAGTAATCAATAATTGTATGACATCATCAATGTCCATACCACAGTTACCAAATGTCTCTTCTGTGTAAGAATCGACTTGTGTGTGTTGTGATCATGGATGAGGTGTACGTTGTAAATCGACTTTGTGAAATGGTTATCATGGCCAACTCGTATACAAGGTTGGTGCGGGTAAACACTGTTTGAATGCAGGTATCAGAACTCGGTTGTGTGAGGGATGGCATCGTACAGTTACCTGGAGTATTAATTGCCTGTCATAACTGCCTACTATGTAGGCTGCCACACAACATACACCATCGTCAAGTGGAGGGTCTTTGGCCTGTGTCCTGTAATATGTTTAGTTGTTTACTCGCCCAAAACCATTGTACTAGAGTTTAGTGAAGTGGAACAGAGGCTTAGTTGGAGTATCGCAAAATGGATCGTTACATGGCCAGAAATGGCTGATATTCACCTTGTTTATAGGGCTGCTCAGTGCAACAGCAGAGCTGCAGCACGTATGTACAGGTAAAGTTATCTAAACAGATGTGTGCCACATCATTCAACGTTCACAGCATTTATAGGAGGCTTCGCAAACAGGGTACATTTATGTGAGTAAAGAGTCACGCAGTGTGTTTACGTGATGTCACAGCGATCATTACACACTGTGAAACAGAGTGTATTTGTCCCAATACCGTACATGTTACAGGCGTGCAGGCCTAATGCTGGCCTTCCAAGGTCTGTATGAACACCCTACTTTGAGGAGGAGGTGCTGCGAAGGTTCTTGAGTTACCATCTACCAGCACCCGTCAAGTGGCACATGCTGTCCGCACTGGACACATGAATGTGTGGGGAGTTGTGCATGACCAGCTGCTCCATTCATGTTGCTGACAGAAAATGCACCATTTGAAGATTGAATATTACTCGCAGCATTTACAGTTCGTGCATTTGTGTTTACAGCGATGGGCAGTAGAGCCACATTTTCCAAGTGTCATGTTGTTTACCAACGAAGGGCAATTCACAAGAGAATGTGTGTTGACGTCTCGTAACAGTAATGTGTGGGCAGAGGCAAGCACGCACACGCCCTTCATTCGCTATTACCTGGAGCTATTTAGCATTTACATATAGTTTGGTATTGTAGGTGACAGTTCAATTGGGTTATACATATTGCCAGCTCAGTTGAATGCTGACCGGTATCTCGTGTTTTTAGAACAAGTTTTGCCAGAGTTGCTGGAAGATGTTCCACTTGGGATTTGACAAGAAATGTAACTGCAGCATGACGGTGCACCACCGCACTTTGGTGCACCTCTTCGAGAGTACCTTGACACCACGTTTCCAGGTAAATGGGTAGGCCGCAGTGGGCCGAGGTTATGGCTTGTGAGGTATCTAGATCTTACACCGCTTGACTTTTACTAGTGGGGTGCTATGAAGTGTTTGCTGTACAAGACTCCAATAGAGTCTCTGGAAGATCTCGTGGCCATAATAAATGCTGCTGCTGAAATAATAAGNGTTTGCTGTACAAGACTCCAATAGAGTCTCTGGAAGATCTCGTGGCCATAATAAATGCTGCTGCTGAAATAATAAGAACCACTCCTGACGTGTTTGACCATGTTCTGCAACATCATTGATGCAAACTCTGCAGCGAGGTTGGAGGCAGACAGTTTGAGCACCTCTAATGCTCGTTTATACCACAGTATTGCACGTCATTATATAATAAATGACAATGTGAATTTACCTGGCATCCTCTTAAAAATTAAATACCGGTAAACCACTACTATATATTTGTTACCTCGTATGTCTGAATGTTTCAGTCCTTCCTCTGTAATCTTACCCCTTTTATATTTGCAACCATTTGTTTTTGGGTGTTGTGCAGTGTGCATGTTGCCCGTCTGCCAGGTTTTGAACATAATTCTTTTTAATTTGAAACTCAAATTACTCTGAACTGTGGGGGTTAGGGTGTTTACATAAGGCATTTTTTTTTGTCAATTGGAACACTCGGATTCATATTCCATCAATAAGATCCCACATATGCTACAGTATCATGTCGAATGGCCCGCAATAAGAGTGGTAACCGTTGTTATGTCTATGAATTAATTTTTTGAAAGCGGCAGGTTTTGTGGTGTTTGTAGATCATTTTACAATTACACATTATCCAGAAACGCAGTGTTCCATGTTACATGCTTTCTCAGATATCTGTAATAATGTGATGCATCAGGTCCAGCTTCAAACACGTTTACCATCCTTGGGAGTTGATTTAGACCATAGGTTGTATGTATGTTTTTAACGTATTTTTTTCATGATTAACCTGCAGCCAAAGTTTGTCAGTCGAATTTAGGTATATTCTGTATATATTATGCGTATGTGTGTGTGCATGCTTGTGGCTGCATGTATGTATGTGGAGGAAGAGAGAGGGGGGTTGGGGTAGGTTGGCATTGAGGGGGAGAAGAAGAGGTTGAGAGCATATCAGTGTGACATGTAATTAGAGTGAACACCCTATCAACCATTTTTTCAGGGAACTGTCAAAAAAATTTCATACATGCGGGATTACAGTAGATGGGGTTCTGACATCTACATCAATAAAATACAACTTCTAAACTTATAGACTTCATGTTAAGTATAATGAGAGCTGTACATTATCTGGGAATAAAGTTTAAGTAATAAAAACACTATAAAAATGGAAAAAATTTTTAAAAAAAGGTGGTATTGTATTAATATTACTGTAAATAATACATTAAAAACGTTTCACCTCAACTCATTTAAATAAAGAAAATAACATCTCATTGTAATCCAACACCGAGTTTGAAATTAATATACAGAGGAACCGCATTATAACGATAGTCGACAATGGCAAAATAAATAACCGCTGTAGCACGTTATCGTTATAACAAAATTTGCCGTTCCCCTATAATTTTTTTGTTATTGTATTTGCCCTTGTACATCCTGTGTTTNGTTATCGTTATAACAAAATTTGCCGTTCCCCTATAATTTTTTTGTTATTGTATTTGCCCTTGTACATCCTGTGTTTAAAGAATGCCATAAAATATGCGTATGCAGAGACAATTTAATATTTAAAAAATCGAGACGTCTGACAGCGGCATTATGTAACGACCAGCAGGCGCGATGTTGCTTCCTCCTCCATTCTTCTTCCCCTCCTCCAAGTTTGCAGGGAGACTGGAGGGAGTTAGTCGCGTACCAATCAGCGCGCTACTTCACTCATTGTCTCTGTTTCTGTCTCATACACACAAAGCCTGGAGATCACTGGGCATCCCTCCTTACTTCCCTCTTCCCCCTTAACAATCTACTCCTGTCTCTCGCTCCTCTGCCCGATTCTCTGTCTCCTCCTGTCTCTCGCCTCTCTCCCTGCTACTCCTTCACCCCTGTCTCTTCGCTTCCTTTCTCCTCCCATCCCTCCTGTCTTCTCTCTTAGCCTGCCACACCACACCTCTCTCTCATGCTTACAAAGCAAACAGCAGATCAATAATACACTTCCTCCAGTCCCATGTGTAAACACAGTAAATTTTTTGTAAATGGAAGGGCTGGCACTGTGAACAGATNTAATACACTTCCTCCAGTCCCATGTGTAAACACAGTAAATTTTTTGTAAATGGAAGGGCTGGCACTGTGAACAGATATTACTTTCCCGTTCTGTTCCAACCCATAGACAACACATGTATCTGTTCAAACACAAACAAATGTAGCTTTATGGTAGCTTAGAAAAAGATTTGGAAAATAAGGAATAATATTTTGAAGGAATTGAAAAATGTCAACATTGGAAACAGACATTTACAACAAATGAAAAACTTAGGATTTTAACTTGTTTTACTACAGAAAAGTGAGAATCACCGGCATATGTTTACAATTTGTTTACTTACTTAGGCACAAAATTTCCATTACCTTTATNCAATTTGTTTACTTACTTAGGCACAAAATTTCCATTACCTTTATTTTCCACTACTTTTAGCATGCAGAATTCACTGTCTCGTACACGTGTAATAACATCTCGTAGATTATACTTCACAATTACATACATGCCCTATTGATATTTCTGCTCAACTCAACAGTATAATTCACAAAAATTAGGCTCACTTCTTTAAAAAACGATTAAGTGTTTTCTGCTTTTCCTCACAAAATTGTTTNGTATAATTCACAAAAATTAGGCTCACTTCTTTAAAAAACGATTAAGTGTTTTCTGCTTTTCCTCACAAAATTGTTTTTCAAAACAAAATCTTCAACATGTTGAAAGCTTGCCAAGTCTAAAACAGAAGTATTTGAGAATTTGTAAAAATTGCTCAGTACGTCCAACACTTCTGCTACAGCTGACTTAGTTCTCGTTGCTGCGCAATATCTAAATCTACATTTCCATCGCCATTCTCGCCCTCTGAACTATTGTTGCTCTCTTTGCGTGTTGTAATGTCAATTATCTCTGCATCTGTAATTTGCCACTAACACCAACACAGGCATCTACTTCTACAAAATCTTTGAGGTTGATATG
>NQII01012172.1:8533-25996 GCA_002778355.1 Clitarchus hookeri
CTACTATTCGCGAAAACTTTGAAGACGGACACTAAAGGTGAATCAATATTTAAAATCCTGAGTGATTTTTTTTAAGGAAAAATGATTCCATTCACAAACGTTACTTCGGAGGTAACAGATGGAGCTACTGCCATGGTCGGGCGATATCGTGGGTTTATAAGCCATCTTAAAAGAATTATACCAGAGGTAACTGCAATTCACTGTGTTATCCACCGACAACAACTAGTAGCGAAAAATTTGAGTGATAGATTGCACCAATCGCTTCAATTTGTGATTAATGCAGTTAACGAAATAAGAAGCAATGCATTGAATACGCGCTTATTTGTACAATTGTGCGATGAAAATGATGAAGACTTCCAACGATTGCTGTTACATACCGAAGTACGCTGGTTGTCGAAAGGTGCATGTTTATCAAGATTTTATTTACTTTTTGACTCAGTTTTAGAGTTTCTGGAAAGTAAAGATCCTGATTTTAAAAAAAACCTGATCAATTTTAAAGCAGACATCGCGTATTTGACAGATTTGTTCAAAAAATTTAATGACGTCAACTTACAGTTACAAGGGGACAGCCTCAATTTAATAAAAACTAAGAGTGTAATTTCAGCTTTTCTTGGTAAATTGAAATTTATGAAGGAAAATATTGGTCGGCGCGAATTTTCACAGTTTTCAAACTTGTCGCAGGTAGAATGCCTTGATGAAGATATTCAGACATACGTCCAACATTTTGTTGCCCTGCATGATGATTTTAAAATCAGATTTGAAGATATTCTGTCGATGGAAATACCACCATGGATCATAAATCCATTTGATGAAACGGAAGTGGAGAATGTGATATTAAAAGAGGAGCTACTCGAGCTTAGCACTAATGAGGAGCTGAAAGTGACATTTAAAAGAGGGTATCAAAAATTTTGGCTGCAGGCAGAAATACCCGAAAAATATCCTGGACTGTGGGGAATTGTGCAAAAGCTTCTGATAGGGTTTCCCTCGTCGTATCTTATCGAAAAAAGTTTTAGTGCCGTTACAAACTTATTAACAAAAAAAAGGAGCAGATTGAATATCACAGAACGGGGAGATTTGCGGTTATTCCTTACTAAACTCAAGCCAAATATTGATAATTTGCTGTCAATCCATCAAGTAAATCCCTCTCATTAAAATTATATTATTTTTGTAATTACCATTGCAGAAGTTATATTACGTTATAAGTGTTTAATTTTAATTATATTATGACTGTTATAACAATAANAATCCCTCTCATTAAAATTATATTTTTTTTTTTGTAATTACCATTGCAGAAGTTACATTACGTTATAAGTGTTTAATTTTAATTATATTATGACTGTTATAACAATAATAATTAATAGTGTAATAATTTATATATTTGAATAAATACCTACAACACAAGAAAATATACTATATTTCTTTTTACCACTCCGAATAGGAAGTTTTCTAAATAAAATTTGTGAGAATTGATTGGTTCTTGTGCTGTGATTCACTGTAGATTTCAAACAAGTAAAGTTGGATGGAGTCACTTTTTCGATTGGCCAACTTTGCTTTTTTAACATCCACTCACAGCACAATCAATTAAAATTTAATTTAATATTTGTTTAGTCAATTTTATTATCAAATAATTAACCCTATCAAGCAATCAATTGTAACCTTTTTTTTCGAAAACTGTTAATTCGTCGTTGAAACTTAGCCAAAACGCAAGTTTCCATAGATAGATCTAATCTTCACTTTTTTTCTTCGAGATTTAGAAATTGGTAGTAAAGCAGGGGGTCCACCGGATCCAGCAAAATTTTGAAAGTGGTCTATGAAACAAAAGAGTTTGGGAACCGCTGGTGTAGGGGGTGTGATGGTGGCGTCGCCCGTGCCCTTGGCTATGACTAGACATTCTACGGCGCATCTGTGTCCTTACCGGGCAGAGACAGTGTGACGTCACGGCCCCGGTACTTTTCTCTAGGCCAAGGAGTAAGGTAAGAGCCTTTGACTGGAGAATTCGAACACAGCTTGAAGTGAAGTGAAGATATTTGGGCGGCTCTTAACATCGAGGTCTTGAGAGCCGATGAGGGTGAAGCGAGGTGAGTATGGAGCAGNGCCTTAGACTGTATAATTTTGCGTAAAAAATACCAACATAGATATGGTTTGAAAATTGTGGTTTTTATTATAAAGCTCAAAATGTTTTGTTACTGCTTTATGAACAATTTTGTATTTTCATTGAAATAACAATATGCAAAAAAATATAACAATTTCGTGGTGACCTCTCTAATTTGGGAAGGGGGGGGGGGCCCTCTAGNCGTGATAAATAAATTTAAAACTTTGTTAATAAGTGAAAATTAATTACGAAGTTTTTAACACGCCTTCGTGTAATGGGCTGCACATGGTAACACAACAGTATTATCCCGATTTGAAAACTATGTTTATAATATGCCCGTCAAATAAAAAAAAATATCTTTGAAATTGTGACATATTTTGCACGCGCTATTTCAGCGATAAACGGGGGGTAAACTGAAAATGGCGGAAAGTTTTGTCGAATTAAACAATGTGGTCATTATATTTACAGACACACACGGGAAAATTACAAATGACGAGTGATAACAGTTGCATTTTTATTTTATAGTGAACTTTTATAAAGATTACATTTTTGTACATAATGTTTATGGTTAATTTATCGCAAGTAAAGCTGTTTTTGTATATAACTGATATTTTTAAAAAGAAAGAATTTGGAGAACGCGACAAATATAATTTGGAATTTACATTGGTTGGTTAATCAGTACATATTTGTAAACACAGAATGCTATTTACATCACGCTCGTTCAAAAACCAAGTTTACTTTTGCTTTTCTCGGCTGTTACTCTCTGTTACTTTACTCTACTCTCGGAGTAACGTTTTGGAACGCCGTCCAGGTGATCTCATATCCGCAGGCGATGTCTTTGTCAGAACTCGCTACGTAGCGGCCATGCACGATTTGACGTGCCGCTGCCAGGAGATAGGTGTTGCCAACGCCCGATTTCAAGGTCCGAGACAGGCTGTACCCAACACGTCCTCTAGCAAGCACAGTCTGTAATTACCAAGTAAAGGCTGTTCACGATAAAGTGAGCACTTCTGAAAAAGCTCACTGCCTCTACCCGCACATAGTTTAACGGGCACACGTCATTGGACGCGTGTAATGGGTCCCTTGCGGCTCGCTTGTGAGTGGTCGGAATGCATTCAGTTTCCCTAGGCCGCACGGTGGTTCCTAAATATATTAATAAGGGTGGTTTTTTCGCTCTCGAATATGAGAAAACACACTATTTAAAAATATCGGAAAATAATACATATAAAAAAAACTAATTCGCACAATATAATGTACTCCCAATAACATTCCCAGCCAGAAACAAAATCAAAGTTGCTATTCCCACACTGTGGTAAATGTTACAGCACTGAGTATATGTAAATATTACAAGAAGAATTACTAATCGCCATGCCCAAATATACAAAAAAGGTCGCCTTTCTGTAACACTCTAAACAGCTCTGTATACGAGAAAACAGCCGCCACAATTAATACAAGCCGTCCAATACCTGGGACAAATGCAAAATATTAACCACACAAGCCACTCATTTTGCGTACCTCCAAATGGCCATCCATAATTGAATGTGTGTGTGTGCGTTCGTGCGTGTGTGTGTGTGTGTGTATTTTACAAAGTACAACATAATGGTATTTTTTGTAAACTTGGGCATTAATAACCCTTAGGGCCACATCATCTACTGCAATGTGAGAGTAGAAACCTCTATCTTGTTTCTGACTGGGGATGTTATTTACATTTACCTTTTCACATGTTGAATATTTTCGTTTACCGATACGTTTGTGCGCGGTAATTTTCTTTTGTCTCTAATATTTTTCTATATTTTAAAGTAAATTATTGTAATTTTCTTTTATTTTTTAGAGGGTGAATAACTTCCTTACTATTACTTTTACGCTACAAGTCGTACGTATCATTTCTACCTGATTTTCCATATGAAAGAACCTCTCAGCCGCTGTATTAACCTTAAAAGAACATGCTATGGAATCTCTATGAGTTTGTGATATGACAAATTACTCTACAGAATTGCATAATTTTGACAAAACTGTCTGCTGACACAGTTGGCCAAACCATTATCTATCATTGCTGTTTTTTTCCTTTTCTCTATGCTGACGTCCAAAAATATTTAGATTTCTGCTAAGAATTAATTTATTTATGTCACGCCCTGAGACTAATAAATAAACGCACATATCTTATTTTCCATGAATTGGGAGCCAAACTGGAAAAGTAAGAAAAAGAAGTGGAACAATATATTATTTTAATATTGATAAACAATAATTAGGTAACTGGGGTAAATTACTGTGTGGTTTGGCTCAAGAAAATATTGGGAAANCACATATCTTATTTTCCATGAATTGGGAGCCAAACTGGAAAAGTAAGAAAAAGAAGTGGAACAATATATTATTTTTAATATTGATAAACAATAATTAGGTAACTGGGGTAAATTACTGTGTGGTTTGGCTCAAGAAAATATTGGGAAANTTTTAATATTGATAAACAATAATTAGGTAACTGGGGTAAATTACTGTGTGGTTTGGCTCAAGAAAATATTGGGAAATAATGTGTCTGAATGAAAAATAATCCAACAGAAGTGAGTCAAATAGCGTTCTTCAGAATTATTTGTTCATATAATTTCAAAAAATCATTTCATTTGTAAACATTCGGCAAAAAATAAAATAAAAAAATTTGTAAGCTTAACAATAAAGCTGAGAACGTATCCTCGTCCAATAATAACGTTCTCTAGAGGAAGAAATGAAAATCTCTAATGGCTACACATCTGACTCCAATCAGTCCATCTCCGCCTCATAGCTTTTTTTTCTTCTGATTGAGAGCAAAGGCAAATCAATTAATTATTTTGTTATTAACTCGACACAAACTGCATATTTGACTTCTAACTTAACACCTTCGGCCCCTTATTGACTTTGTTTAGGTGCAACTTCTAGTACTTTGCTGATTCTTAAATGGGTTAGGTGAAGACACATCTAAATTTCACGTATATTTATAGGTGACAAACAGAATTTTTCTCACTGGAAATATATTACAAAACAATTATAAATTCTAGCTCCGGATACGTTTTCATAATTTGAGAACGCGATAACGAACTGAGACGACGAATATAAAACAATTTTCCGCCGTGCCTACACCCCAAACAAAAATATGTGATAGATGGGTAATATTATTGCTTCCAGGTTTTGCTATCTGGAATGAGAGAGATACATATTTTCATTTAAATACCTAGAAATAAGAAATTAAATCATACCTCATTCTCGTTTTATTAATAGATGCAATAGGCATTTTTAGCGTACTGTTGTTATTACGACGTTATGATTACAAAACGAACTATCGATACTTTTCCTTTGTGTTAAATAGGGCAAAACGTGTTGACCAGAAAAAGCACATGTTGCTGTTTTTGTATATGCCCTATCTAATCGACAGGAGTACAAAAATTTTCAATTTGGTCGTCTTATTACTTCTTATTTATAAATTCGTGATAAGCATGTACCTATTATACAGTTATTGGTAAAAAAAATAGCACTACATATAATAGGATGTTGTTCATAACGTTCATTTTAAATTTAAAAACTTCGAACAAGGGTTGTTTTATTTTCATGTAATTGAAATTTCTAACGCTCCATCTGAGCTTTTGAATAGAATACAATTTGCCGGGAATGGTGGCACTTAATTTCTGGTTTTTTGATTTAAACATGCAATTAAGATTTTCGTCCACAAACTGTGAAAAATGTGTACATATTTACAATATTTGGTAATGTTTGCATATAATTTAGAGACAGAATTACCTAACATATGCATTTTCTTGTACTCTGTTTCATTAGTTAATGTNGCGATATTTGGTCATGTTTGCAATTAATTTAGAGACAGAATTACCTAACATATGCATTTTATTGTACTCTGTTTCATTAGTTAATGTATTTCTATCTGGATATAACTATTTCTTGAAGTAGCATATTCATTACACTAATTTGCAAAAAAAAAAATACCCTGAAGATGCCATCGCAGGGGCACGCAAGTGGGTACAGGCACGGGATATGGTATTATGCATACAGAAAACATTAAAATATTGTGCCACACAAAGCATGTAGTTAAGGGGACCAACACTTGCTTGCTGCACTTAGTATGTTATTGGACCACCCCTAGCATGAAGTCAAGTGGCGATACGGTCAGGCATGGAGGCATACAGACGTCGGATGTTCTCATGTGGAAGCGTGGTGGTGGAAAGCAGACCTTTAAGACTACATTCATCTACTGCGATCATGTACTCTGCTATAATATGAAGACGTAATCAATGGTTGAAGACTTACCATCTGTAACATCGTCGGCAAAGTCAACAGCAAGGAGCCCTGAAGAGTCGTCACAAGTATTACGATATCAATGTTACTATTGTGGAAATACTTTAATGCAAGTTGTAATGCACGGCGACATGAAAGTTGGCATTGCATGTTCAGCCCAGAATACAAGACGTTACACTGTGATAACTGCGATGCTGTATTTACCCGCGGTGATGTCCTGTATAAATAGAACGAGAAGTGCAAAGGCAATGCTTGTCGTTCATCGGGAAGCATGTGTATGTATTATTGCAAGACATGCACTAACCGCACAAGTGCCAAATGTCATGAAAATAGTAACTGTTCATTTGACATCATCTACAGGACCTACCCATGTGATAACTGCTGTGCAGTATATGGGAATAAGTGTGGCCTGAATGCTCACAGCAAGAATTGTTCTGCAAAAACAGCCCCCATAAATGTTTTGCTCGAATGAAGAATATGTTGAGCATGTATTAAATATTATTATGTATTCTTAATATGTAAAGTCTGTAAATAAAAATAAGGTGTATACATTATTTATGTGTTATTCATTTATCATAACCCATGCTAATATTAGTTTCACCTCTATCATTAAGAAAAAAAATCACCAGATGTTGTCTAAGTCGGAAAGAGAATTAATATTTTTTTGTATAGCGTCAAGTCTCGAACTCAGTTACCTATCGAGGGCTGCTTGAGCAATGCCCACAGATGCTATGGCCATATCCGTTTCTCCAGTCGGCCGCTAGAGTTCATGTCCATCGTCTGCTAGGGTCGCTGTGGTCTTCAGCCATCTTCGTTTCCCCTGCCACCTGTCAGGGGGAACGACAACATCGTTTGCGTTACCGATGGCGGTCGCTAGGAGCACTCCTGTAGACACACATGACCGAATTCCGACATGCATAATCCAGAACACTCGCCTATGCATACAGTACTCGGTGCAAGTAGCTAAAAAAATGCCAGACGCATGTGATGTCGATTTAACCGACATTGAGGGCTGCAGCTCGACGGTTCCAATAGCACAGGGAGACTACAGAAGTGTGGTTCGACTGCGAGGGCTGAAGGTCGCAAAAAACAGCGTCGGCCTAACACAAGGGTAGGAGTAACCTTGTGCAACACATAAAACCGACCGATACATGAAAAAAATTAAGTCATATAATAATAAATAATAAAAGCTGAACACAGACACAAGTATGCTGTGATCACGATGTCGTGTCGAACCTCTACTATAAAAAAATACCCGATAGTTCATAACGATATCGGTGTTGCAATTGCAAGTGAACTTTAGTAAACAGCTGGAATGTCCATCAACGGAAAAATGAGCAAACGTTCACACAGACCAACCTCAAAAAAAATTATATAATACATATGTCAATTGCAGTACACTATTTACCAGCGGAGTTAATTCGAAGACGCATTACACGACTTGTAAAGGCTGTGGTCCTTTGCTTGCAAATAAACATAATACATATAAGAGACTACGACACTGATACATATTGATAATTACATATAAAAAATGCAAAGGAAAACAGTTATAAACACCTACCAACCGATGCATATTGCGCGTGCAACGAAAGCTGTACATTATGTTAGACCAAAAAGGAATTACCGTCGCAAAGCACTGGTGCTAGCAGGCACAAAAAAAGAAAGATAATTGTAATCACCTACCAACCAACACGCATTGCACAAGCGACGAGCACTGCACATCGCATCACTCGCTGCTAGACAAGACCATGCGTCTGAAAACTGACGTGGTAGCCTTGGTTAGTACAGCAGAATAGTAAACGATTTTCCCCACGTACACCCTCCGACCGAGCTACGCTACAGTACAGAGGCACGCGAATCCCACTACTAACCAACACATAATGTGCGAGCATCGAGCAACGTAAGTCACATTAGACTAAAATAAAATACTATGACAGAGTCGAGGAGCAGAGGGAGCGACATGGCGACACTGCTACATACCGATGCAAACAGATTAAATAAAATGTAATGGAAACTAGTTATAAGCACTTACCAACCAGCGCATATTGCAAATACGTCGTGTGTCGTACGTCGCATTAGATTATGCTAATCAAGACTAGGCAGCCCTGACTTGTACGACAGAATAGCAAACGATTTCTTCGCGAACCGATAGGAATGAAACAAGCAAATTAATATTACAGCCAACACTCACAACCACATCCCTAGCGGTGGAACGCACCCACCCTGTCCGATGTCCGACATTGTGTGATTAACTAGCATCTAGAGAATCTGGAAGGTAGTCAGGTGGTCGACCGACGGTGTAGGCACTGTGCAGGTCTTAACGAGTCGAAGGGATGGTACATACACTAGTCGAGAGTCGGGTCAGGCTCCGGGCACTCATGCACTCCCTTTACGGGAGGAATTCAGTTATACAAGGCAAGGTGAAAAAAGTTTTTTCGTTTTAAATACAACATACACGTTCATATTTTATGGATGAAGAAAAACATAGGAACACTCTGAGAAAACCTATATGCACCTGCTCCCAATAGCAGGAACTGTGATTTCTTACCACCTTGACATTTGGATATTATTTTGGATGACATCTACGCTAGTGATTGAGGGGGGGTGGGGAAACCTATATTTGGTTTATAAAACAATCATGAGAGCACTCGGAGAAAATCCGTTTGCCTCACTCACAACAGCAGGAATGATGACAACAAGCAATCATGACCTTGACCTTTGATGACGTTATGTGACCTTGACCTTAACCCGGCCTTGTATGATGTCATGCGACCTTGACATTTGACCACCATCTCGAACAAAATCTACCGCTTAAAAACAAAAAAAAAAAGTATCCCAATTTATCTAGAAAATTTTTAATTCGCAGAAAAATCATAAGACCCTGGCGACTGAAGACGGAGGCGCCTTCGTCTTCAGCTTTGCCGAAGATGAAGACACCAAGGTCGCGCGCGCTCAGTGGATTAATATTTTGCATAAGAATTATTTATTTATAGTCATTACCAACATGGTTATTTTCTCCCGGTTTTTATTCATAATAATTATAAATGAGATATTAAAATTGCTAAATAAAATATCAGTAAAAGTTCAATTTAACAAACAATAATGTACTTTTATGTTAACAGAAGTATAAAACGCTTGTGTTACAACAAACAACAAAGCCCGTTATACATGGAGTGATTATTTCAAATTTTTGATTAAAAAAGTGTGAAGATACTGTGGACAGACTTATAAACACCGGTTCCTGCTGTGTGTAAAGCATTAAATCCACTTCCTGTCCAACGTCTTATTTATAGGGCACTGTTATTGAAAAGGTGAAATTTCAAAATGCTTGCAATAATTGCACAACTAATTTACAACACGTGAATGCTTCCTAAAGGCTAAAGTAGAGTGGCTGGCAGTGGAGCACTCCACCCGACTGTAGAACATGCAGAGGTCATTACAAAGTGATACACACACCACCAAGATTGACATAAAAATACGACTAAGTTGCATATGAAAGAAGAAAGCAAAGTCACATATTTTACGACGCTATAAATTATTTTTCTAGAGTTAGTCTAGTTATATGTCTTAAAAATTAATTAAAAAGTGTCTGGTTTAATACAAATTTGAGTGTATTTTATTCTAATTGCTTCAGAAAGCACATTTTGCAAAAAAAAAAAAAAATCCTTCATCAAGCAAGACTATTATAATAATTACTCTGACTGTATGTAATAAAAACATTAATAATATTGTTTACAAATATCAGGACTGCGTTTGAGGCCAAGGTATTGCCCCACCTCTATGATATGGTATTCCACATAACAAGGATCCAGTATCTCTCACGAGGAGAATAATGTTTATTTCATGTAATGAAATACATTTTTAGGATTTGAGACAATGTATTCCTTTCACTAGAAACCGCTTCTTCTTTCCACCTCCGCCTTCTCCCTTCGTGTACCACATTTCCCCTGGGGAGAATATGTTTTATCTTCAGAAATACGAATGGTAGCATTACAATGGCGTGCAGCTCTGCCAATGCCGGGCCACTTCTCCCCGGGAAAGGAAACTATTGTACGACGGTGGTACGGCAGGTGGGAGGGAGTGCCTGCATATTCGTCTGCCCACCTGCCAGCTACCTGTGGTTGGTGCTTTGTAAGCCGTTCTGTCTCTCTCTTTCACTTGGGTAGGCGGAGCCAAGTCCTCTCTTAGGCCGGTGCGACTATAGTTGTGATGTTAGTAAGATATTTGGGTTCCTAAAAAATTTCACGTTTTCACTTGACCAGCACATTAATATAGTCACTACGACCATGGAAATGTAAACTTTACATACGGCGGAAAGATAATGCTCAATTAGCCGTAAACAGTCTATAAATGCTTTTACAAATAATACCGTTTTGTTAACGTTGACCATAATGGCCCGGGCACAATTCACATTAATATTGCACAGACACAGTTACAGTGGTAGATGCATACACTACAAAACACAAGCACAGTGGCTTGGCTACAATTNATACCGTTTAATTAACGTTGACCATAATGGCCCGGGCACAATTCACATTAATATTGCACAGACACAGTTACAGTGATAGATGCATACACTACAAAATACAAGCACAGTGGCTTGGCTACAATTGACAACTCTGCTGGCAATGTTCGTTTGTTCGTTTCTTCACGATGCCACATTTAGACTGGATAAATTAAGGTCGTTTAGTTGGTAGCAATTTTTCCGTTGAAGATAATTTTTTTCTCTTTATATTAGAGTTGAGTTGATTTGAGAGATTTGGGCAGCTCGTAACAACGAAGTCTTGAGATCCGTTGAGGGTGAAATGAGGTGAGAATGGAGCAGCGCCGGAATGCAAGGACGAGGGAAGTGGGAGATCCCCGAGATAATCCGCCGATTAGCGGCATCGACTGGCATGATTCCCACTTGCGAAAATCCGGAGTGACCCGGCCGCGATTGAACCAGGTTCGCCTTGGTGAGAGGTGAGCAGTCTAACCGCTCAGTCACTGCGGCCCCCTTGTATATATTAGACCATTTTAAACAACAGAATCAGTTTCCTTCAGATTCACACTGTTTTCGTCACTTAAAAAAATATATTCTAAAACTTTTCTGATTTGGATGCTACGAAGATAAACAAAAGATAATAACTGCTATGGTAATAAAGGCGATATAGCAATTGTATTCTTTCGCTAACAAGTTTCTCACTTGAAAATGTAGGAGAACATTTGAAGCTTCTGATTGCATTAATACCGATAAACAACAGTAGTTTTAAAAAAGTTGAACCCTTTTTGTTTCTAAAACTAGTTTAGAGGAGTGCTTATCTCTGTGCGCGATTCTAGCAAGTCGTATTGATTGACACGGTGTTTTTAACTTGTGTGCAAATTACTTTGTTATGTTTATTGAATGCTTGTTAGTTGTGTCCGGGAAAAAAAAACTTTTAATTTTTTTGCAAACCTGTTTAGTTGTCAGTATGTTTATTATTTTGTAATTGATTTTACAAGTAAGTTTTTTCCTTTTCTAGATGTGACGACAAAGTCACCTTCACAATCAATTCGAAGACATATACAGGTGAGTTACCAATTTATATATTATTGTCTAATTTAATTTATTGTTAATAAACGAAAAAAATATTTAGATTACTCTTTTTATTCAAGTTCGGAGATTTTTCAATAATTTGTTTCAAAATGAATTCCTTCAAATGTTTGTAAAAACTGGTTTTAGTAGTAAACTGGTACCTAATGAATAGGGAAATGAAAATTTCGAGTTTTAAACGACCTGTAGGCTATACTTGACAGTCCTGTGCCTCAGCTTTCTGTTCATTGGCTGCAGCCGCAGTGTGTAGCCAGTTTTACCTCAGACCCGGTGACACAGGATTCGGTGCTTGTTTCCTTGCAGTTACGTTATTAGCTCAGAGTTCGTCTGAGCGTGTCCAATAAACTGTGATACAATTGCAACGTAACATAAATACACAACTATTCTTATAGGTACGTAAGCACCAAATTACTTATGTCTTCAGGATGTTACGGAGTGAAGAGTAGAGAGTTATGAGTGACTTTTAACATCGAGGTCTTGAGAGCTGAAGAGGGTGAAGTAAGGCGAGTATGGAGCAATGTCGGAATGCAAGGGTTGGGGAAACGGGAGATCCCTGGGAAAACCCGCCCACCAGTGGCATCGTCCTGCACGATTTCCAGGTGCGATAATCCGGGAGCGACCCCGCCGGGAATCGAACCCGATTCGCCGTGGTGGGAGGCGAGTAGTCTGACCACTGCACCACCGCGGCCACAATTCAGGAAGTTGCGATCGTGATTCGAGACAGTGACCATCAAAAATTAACGCAAAAATTACAACGGTTTTTAAAATTTTGGGCTTGACTTCACCTGTTTTGAGAAATTATTCGTTTTCGTATTATAATTTCGGTTTCAGAGTAATTATCGACAGTCTTTGACTATCGAAAATTTACATTTTACGAGTTGTTTAATGTTTTGCGCTTAATTTTCAATATTTTTTATTTGCTAGTTGTAAAAGTGGAGATCATATTAATATTTTATCAGTAGCCTACGTTTCAGCCTTCTTGCAACAAGCAAATAACACACAGTAAAAAATTAAATACAAAAATATAAAACACCTTTTAAAATGTAAATTTTCTATAATCAAACATTTCAGTAAGTTTTCTGAGATTGAAATAATGACTTGAAAACGAAGAATTTCTGTGTAATAGGTGAAGCCGAGCCTTAAATGAACGGTAACACACAGAATATATCGATAATGTGATGGAAGTTCACAANTGTGTAATAGGTGAAGCCGAGCCTTAAATGAACGGTAACACACAGAATATATCGATAATGTGATGGAAGTTCACAAGGGTGTCTCTGTATAGACTAGACTTGGGAAAGTATTACCTAAGCCACAGTCACAGTGAGTGGTCTGCGTGAAAGTGNTGTGTAATAGGTGAAGCCGAGCCTTAAATGAACGGTAACACACAGAATATATCGATAATGTGATGGAAGTTCACATGGGTGTCTCTGTATAGACTAGACTTGGGAAAGTATTACCTAAGCCACAGTCACAGTGAGTGGTCTGCGTGAAAGTGATATTGTTTGTCGACCCCAGCAAGCAGAACCTTTCTGACAGTTGTAGTACGTCAAGCATGACAGCATGCACGCCACAAGATTACAAAATGCTTAGTTTACCGTTATCGCGCTGCTGAAGGTGCTCTTCCCCACACATTCCTAGTCCAAGACATTCCCATCAGTGTCTGTGAAATAGTGAACACCCTAGGATATTTTATTTTCTGTATGAATGAATGATAAACAAGTTGGTTCTTTATATATTTTGTGTTATATTGTTTAATTCATATAATNGTTTAATACATATAATAATTAAAGGTTTAATTCTCTATAATATCTTTAAAATAACAACATCGAGACGTTTATATACCCTGTACTATTTTTAAGGAAATTTGAATATTATTTTATTCGAAAAACTACTAAGTTTAACACCTGCTCCCTGGAATTATTCATGAACCCGTTGCTGCGTTATCGGTGAAAGTTTAAGAAATATACGCACATAGTCTAATTTACAATTCCAACAACAAATCACGGAATAATTAAGTATACAGATTTGAAATAGGGTAGCGGTTCCTTTGATGTAGGCGTACCCATCCGCTGATTGGCTGCCCGGGGCTCTGAATGCTGCCCATGTGTATGATTGGCTACTGCGTGCTGCGAAAGATATCCTAATGGCTGGGCTGCCGGCTGGCAAGTAAATTATCGGGCGCTAATTGGCGAACGGCGTTCCGACATGTTGCTGGCCAGTGGCGCAATTTTGCATTCGTGTGCGGCTGGATTTCGTCGTAAACGCGNAATCAATTCGAAGACATATACAGGTGAGTTACCAATTTATATATTATTGTCTAATTTAATTTATTGTTAATAAACAAAAAAAATATTTAGATTACTCTTTTTATTCAAGTTCGGAAATTTTTCAATAACTTGTCTCAAAATGAATTTCTTAAAATATTTGTAAAAACTGGTTTTAGTAGTAAACTGGTACCTAATGAATAGGGAAATGAAAATTTCGAGTTTTAAACGACCTGTAGGCTATACTTGACAGTCCTGTGCCTCAGCTTTCTGTTCATTGGCTGCAGCCGCAGTGTGTAGCCAGTTTTACCTCAGACCCGGTGATACAGGATTCGGTGCTTGTTTCCTTGCAGTTACGTTATTAGCTCAGAGTTCGTCTGAGCGTGTCCAATAAACTGCGATACAATTGCAACGTAACATAAATACACAACTATTCTTATAGGTACGTAAGCACCAAATTACTTATGTNCAGCGATGCTGATCCTTGCATCAAAATCCCCTTGTACGCTGCCCAAATGGCAAACAAATACGCAGCATTTGAACATGACAAATTTAAATTGCGAGTTAAGTAGCGTGGTTATGTATAGAAATGCTAAACACGATGATAGATTGTGATTGCAATCGGCTGCGAGATTCTTAGTTGCAGACTCATTGTACATAAACTGAGAGGTGCTGGAGCTAGCCAAGAGCTATATAACTGGTATATAAATCACGGTAAACTGAGCGGTTAGTGTGCTTGCCTCACACAAAGCGAACCGGGTTCAATCCTCGACCGAGTGACTCCTGGATTTTTGCAAGTGGGAATCGTGTCGGATGATGCTGCTGGTCGGCGGGTTTTCTCAGGGAACTCCCATTTCCCCCGCCCCTTCATTTCGGCGCTGCTCCATTCAATCACCGTCATCGGCTCTCAAGACCTCGCTATTTTTGGCTGTCCAAAAATCTTCACACACTCACTCATGTTAACACTTTCAACATGGTGCCCGAATGCCATACAGGCAATCATTTATTTATATTCTCTGTATTGGATTTTATAACATCACACATTCATATCATCGATATTATTCTGGAGAGTAAAGCATTAGATGAAACCCTTCTAATATAATATCACATTGCTGAAAAAAAAACAGCTCGACCATATAATACGCGAATGAGCTACATAAAGTGATAAAACACTGTTTATTCTGTTCACTTTTGGATAATTTGTTGGGAGTCTATCAACTCGGCACTCCATTGGCTCATAGCCAACCAGTAATAAAATTTATTCGGTAGAATAAGTGTGGCAAATGTGGTGTGAACCAATAGATTGGTGATAAGTGGGAAAGCAGATACCAGCAGGAATGTCGTTTCCTATATTGGCGGATGTAAGTGACCCAATTACAGTTTGTCTTGAAGGCCAGTAAATGCGTACCGCGTGCGAAGTGTTGAGTCCGCACTAGAAGGACCAGATTTTACAAAAACAGGGTTTGCGCAGACGTATTTGCTTCACGGAAGCCACGTTTATCCAGGTAAATATTGAAACATTGCGAATCGCTGGCAGAGATTTGTCGCCAAAGACGTATACGGTTTTGAATGACGCAAATACGTTCACTCGATTCCATAACTCGGTAGGTGTGCGAGGTACGATTACAGCGATTTATTTCCAACCGACCTGGTACTAAACCAACCAAATCCACTGTACACAACTGTTTACATGTTACACAGCTTTCGAGGCATTATCGGGGGCGGGACTACCCAGGGAGTGCTAGTCACTGTCTGGGGTCTTCCCGGGGTGCGGGGTCTGTCTCACTATCCCTACCAGGAGGGGATGTCCTCGACTATGGAAGGGGCATCTCCTCCCGGCCTAGGAGGACCACCTTCGGTGTGCGAAAGATATCCGCTGACCGATAATTGTGTCAGTTAGTATAGTCGGCTAGTATTGTCGGTTCATATGGTTGGCTGGTATGGTCGGATAGTTTGATCAGATGCTATGGTCGGTTCGTATAGACAGCTGATAATGTTGGCTTGTATGGTTGGCTCTGGTAGTTGGATCGTCTGGTTGTCTGGTATAGTTGGATTGTAGTGCTGGATGGTATGGTTGGTTCGTATGACTGGCTAGTATAATCGGTTCGTATGTTTGGTTGGTATGGCCTGTTCATGTGGTCGGTTGGTATGTTTAAATGTGAATATCACAAATGATTCGAAAACATTTGTCAACTGCACATTCCAAGTTTCAAGGGCCTATTCTTAACGGTTTGAGAACGGTATTGCCAACAACGTATGCGGTCCAGCTGGAGTCAGTGACGGTACCACCAAAGACATCTGTGTTTTCAGCTCACCTATGATAATAGGAGTGGCAATACCCCCGACACAATTATCGGTTAGTGGATATCTCTCGCACACCTAAGGTGGTCCTCTTAGGTCGGGAGATGTTTCTTCCATAGTCGAGGCCATTCCCAGCAGTTATAGCCATTGCCAGCCCAAGGGATGCCACACCTCCTCATGGTACCTCTGGGTGACCCTCTAGTTGAGGAGTCAGCAACAATGAGAAACTCCCGGGCCTTCCTCATGCATGTTTTACTGATAGGAGTATCTGCCTGCTTTACTATACCTTCAATCGCGGGCAATCGTGATGGTGGTGCTTGGTGGTGTGCCATTCGACTCCTTTATGGTCAAACCATTGGGGTCCAATAGCTGATTTCACTGTGAAGAAATTCGGCAGAATGGTAATGGACCATTCCGAGGTTGGGCAATAGCCCACTCGGGTGGAGAACTCACAAGTGTTGGAGAAAAGGGTGGAGTAGCAGGAGCTGGCTTCTGAATTCAAAAGGTACCCTTAGCCGGAGTGTCAGAAGTACAGCTCTGATTGAGTATGTATCCATACAGATACCGATTACCCCCGGCGCCCAGAGGTCAGATTAAAAATGGTCTTGTGCAGGCAGTGTGTTTGAAAATCGCATCCGGCAATGCCATAATCGTCGAAAGAAAAGCAAGGCATAATAATAATAAAAATACTGTATGAACTAGCCTGTGATCCTGCTGGCTGCTGGGTTGCTGGGTCCTTGGTAATCTGTGTCTCGGTGGACTGGCAGTGGATCATAATATAATAAGCCGGAGTGATGGCGGATAGTGACATTGAAGCACGTGACATATANCTCACTATCCCTACCAGGTGGGGATGTCCTCGACTATGGAAGGGGCATCTCCTCCCGGCCTAGGAGGACCACCTTCGGTGTGCGAAAGATATCCGCTGACCGATAATTGTGTCAGTTAGTATAGTC
>NQII01012173.1:2735-26819 GCA_002778355.1 Clitarchus hookeri
CTATGGTTGTACCAGCAATTTAGAGCATCAAATAACCCTACTCCTATTACTATGTGTGAAGATCAGCTTCGCTGTGAAAATGTCTGTTAAAATATATACAAATATCATATTCAGTCGCAAATCACATGCTTCTGAGTTTCAAAAAAGCATAATTTACGTGATAGAACTAAGTTCGCAAAATGTACACATAAATTACATTTTCGGCTTGCAGATAATAATTTCTGGGGCGATAATATTTAGACGTTTCAGTGAAATAACGTTACTAGAGGTGCGTTAGATTTTTAGGCGCAGACCGGTGAATTTGTAGCAGGAAAATGAGCAGAAGCGGGGTTGACTTTCCTGATACCGCGATGCATTTGCCTGGCAGCTAAGCCCAACTGGGCTCGGAACTATTACACGTTAGCCTCAGTTTAATTGTTAAGATTAGTTCCGCCACCTGCCCGCAGTCAGAAGTGCCAGGTGACAGTGCATTCGCAGCACACGTGCAGTGCTTCAGTTGAAGAACTGCGGTAGCCGTGCAGATATACTCTGACCTACTTTCCCCCTGAATGCAGGAACTGCCCTGGAGGTAATGTGCGAACACGTGCCTCTGTGTAATGAAAACTTCTGCATGTGAATAACGTAACTTATGAGTTGCGTTAGTACGGTAATTACGTGAACAACATTTGAGAAATTCGCACACTGTCCGCAAAGCTTCTCTTTACTTTGATTCTGCGCTCTCAAATTAACGTAGTTAAAAATATGCAGTATCTATTGTAAAATTGTCACGGAGGAATTTATTTATTAAATGGGCCGGTTAACGTACCCGCCTTTACGGGAGAGAGGAAGTTACCTCCCACAAACTAAACTGACTGAAACCTACATCTAATAACCGACGCCAACGTATATGCCTAAGGGGCCTGTTCTACCTGTCGGTTGAACTGCGTTGTAAAGTGTTTGAAATACAAATTTTCTCTTTAACTAAAATATTAAAAGTGCGTCCAATGTGCTGATCTGTGAAGACAACACGCGCTTTAGATGATGCCTACCGTTTAATTTCAAAACAATGAACATTAGAAACGACAATCGGAGAATTCAAAGTAGCTGATAGCGGTTTTTTCAAAGCGTCGCATAAAAAAATATTTGGGTCATATACATAGAAAATTATTAGAGGAGAAGAACACAGTTGTCGTCATCGTTGTGTTGTATAGCTTTGGCTGTTTATTCATCGTTGTGTCATCCAGTCCTGTGCGAAAAAAAAAAGTTTTCGTCGCTGTGCTCGTCTGTGCTGTCTTAATTTGGATTGTCCTTGGTTTTCCCAGATTTTTTTCGTTTGATAATTCGTTCTGCATTTTTTTATTTGTTTTCTATTTTGTTATTTACTTGCCAAAATTCCTCGTGGAATTCATTATACGTTTTATTTATATATTTTGACTACAGCTACTCTCTCCTCGATTTTTGCGTTCAATATTTGTGCCTCAGGCTTGATTTTCTGAGACGAAATAGTGAAAAAATGGCGTATGTTTCAAATATTTCACTTACCCATTCACCCCCATTGCAAGAATTTTTCAAACAACTAGCTTGAAGTTTACGTTTCCTAAATCCTTTCGATACTGGACCCACTGAACATTATGTCACAGACATTCCCCGAAATTTGAACCGCACATTAAAGTGTATATACAGGTTGAGGAAGTGTATATATCTGAATAACACCGCCAATTGCAATGGTAAAAGAAAACTTTTGATAAAAAAGGTTGTTTGGGTCCAAAGCGCTAATAACTTGATAGTGATAATTTCTCCGTACGTGGAAGGGTAAAGAAGATACAAAGGTAAACTTAGTTAAATTAAATGGAATGATAATTTTTTATTAACACCCCTCCACAGTGCGTTTGATTATGTAATAAACGGAATGATAACTTTTATTAACAGCCCTCGACAGTGCGTATGAAGATGTAATATATACGATGACATTTTCCGGTTATTCAAGATCGCTGAAGGTCAATGACGAAGCAAACTGCGGCGCTGCACGGAACAATGGGCCGACGTAGCGTCGTCCTGTAGCCACTGTGACCGTCTTGTAGCTGGCGTTTGTTGAAACAAACACCAGTCTCAGACTACGCTTCCTTTGTTATTTTATTATGATAGAAGGTGTTCAAATTGTTCACCTTGTGCATGGATACATACTGTAAAGCGACTCTGAGCCGACAATACCGCACGTAGAATTTCATTTGGACTTATCGCATGAAAATCTCGTGTTATACGGCCTTTCATGTCCTCGGGAGTCGTCGGTGGGTCTTTGTAGACCTGTTGCTTTGATGTTTCCCACAGATAAAAGTCCATAGGCGTTAAGTCTGGCGAACGTGCAGGCCATTTCGTGTTTCCAAACTGACTGATCCTACGACCACCGGAAATTCTGTTAAGAACCGCTGTAATTCTCTGTGCAGAATGAACGGGAGATCCGTCGTGTTGGTACCACATGGATTGCCTTATGTCTAGTGGGATGTCTTCCAATAATCGCGGCAGCACTTCTGTTAGGAACTGTAAATACTTGATGCTATTTAGTTTCCCATCAATAAAATAGGGATCAATTAAGCGATTATGTACAACAGAGCACCGCACGTTTACAGATCATGGTCTCTGTTTATCCACTTCTCTCATCCAGTGTGGGTTGACAGCCGACCAGTAGTGAATGTTGCTAAGGTTCATCTGCCCACGGTTTGTAAATGACGCTTCATCAGTTAACAAAATCTTGGACAGGAACGTTTCACCGGTTTGCAATTTTCGTAGACACCATTCGGAGAACTGTACCCGATGTCGAAAGTAATTTCCAGGTAGCTGTTGATGAAGTGTAATGTGGAGAGGATGAAATGTGCTACTATGTAATATTCGCAGAATACTCAGTTGACTGATCCCACTCTCACGTTCAAGCTGCCTCGTGCTGACATGTGGATTGTGTGCTACCGCAGCTAAGATGTTAATTGCATTTCCCTCGTCAGTTGCGGTTTTTCGACGTTCGCGTCTTTTCTTTTCCACGCCTCCAGTTTCTTGACATATTTTTATTATGTTCGCAAAGACAGATCGTGCCGGTGTGGCACAATCAGGATATCTCATAGTATACAATCGTACTGCTGCTCTAATGCTGCGGTGACATTCGCCATAAATGAAAACCATATAAACTCTTTCGGCTGTTGTGTACATTGCGACAGTACGTATAACATCACGAAGATGATGTCGGATCGCTACAACAGCACAACAGACTAATGACCCTTCGTTCGGTGCGGCGGCGCATTTTGCTTCGTCATTGACCTTCAGCGAACTTGAATGACTCGAAAATGTCATAGTATTTATTACATCTTCATACGCACGGGCAAGGGGTGTTATTAACAATGATCATTCCATTTAAATGAACGAAGTTGACCTTTGTATCTTCTTTACCCTTCCACGTACGGGGGAATTATCACTTTCAAGTTATTGGCGTCTTGGACCCAAGCAACTTTAGTCTGAAACATTTTCTTCTACCACTGCAATTGACGGTATTATTCAGGTGGCCTGCCTTAGGTGTAATATATATATGTGTGTGTGTGTGTTTGTGTGTGTGTGTAAAATGATAAACTAGTTAAATAAAGTTGTAAAATAAACTGTAATAATAAGTAGTAAATCTAAAAAATTACACATGTCCGTATGTAATGTTGATCATCAGTGAAACATTTTATAAGCGCTGTTTTTATCAATGAGCAAAAACCCCGCCCATTTAAATAAATTTCTGCTTACACAACAGACGTTGCTGTTGTTCTAGAAAGAGTAATTTCACTCGCAAGTGTACGGAAGACGACAAAGATGAAATGTTTTGACTCGCCGCTTCTCCTGCCCGCCCCTCAGCTTGCTCGATGCGAGGGGAAGCGAAACGACAAAAAGAAAATCGCCTGCGGTTGCTGCGCAGATTTCTAGTGGTACGTCTGTACACTTCTCTGAGTGAACGACCACCTTTAAGTTCGATTCACATTGAAGCCAACATGGATTTCGTTATGTAAACTTTGTGGTAACTCTAAGTCAATGTTTTTGATTTATAAAATCGTAAAGACTGTTCACGGTAATGTGAGCCTTTTTGAAATCAACCTATATTAAATATCACTGCCCCTTTACCTGAACACATTTCAACCGGCACATTGAGTTGCATGCGCCCTGTAAAGTTGGTAGTGACGGATAGAAAGTAGTTCCATATTGTAACGTTGAATTAAAAGTGTTACGGAAAACATTTATAAATACTAAAATTAATGATTTGATTTTTAAAATGCATATNGTAACGTTGAATTAAAAGTGTTACGGAAAACATTTATAAATACTAAAATTAATGATTTGATTTTTAAAATGCATATAAGTGTAATAATTATCAAGTTTGTTAAATATTTACTTTTTCCAATACGGGCCGTGGTGGCTGAGCGGCTAGACTGCTCGCCTCCCACTAGCGCGAACCGGGTTCAATCCCCGGCCGGGTCACTCTGGATTTTCGCAAGTGGGAATCGTGCCGGGCGATGCCGATGGACCGCGGGTTTTCTCGGGGAGCTCCCACTTCCCCCGCCACTGTATTCCGGTGATGCTTCATTCTCACCTCATTTCACCCTCATAGGCTCTCAAGATCTGGTTGTTATGAGCCGCCCAAATTTCTTAACTCAACTCAACTACTTTTCGAATAATTTCCACGGCTTCACTTAGCCGACGCCTGAATAAAGTGATCAGACCCATAAAAATGTTAATGTNACTTTTCGAATAATTTCCACGGCTTCACTTAGCCGACGCCTGAATAAAGTGATCAGACCCATAAAAATGTTAATGGTACATATGGTGGAAAGATACGCAATGTGCATACAAGTAGATCTTTAGCAGGACTTCCAAAAGTGCTCAGTTTATCGTTAACAGCATTTAACTGTGCTCACATTGATGTTAAGAATGACTCTTCTTTGAAAATGATTGCAGTGGTACTGTATATGCTCCGTCTGGGATCTGGAGAAGGCTTCGTGTATGTGTGTGTGCACACTTTAATGTATAATCATATGAATACACCAACAGTTATTACAATATTGAAAACATTTGCACTTGTGTGCCAATTACCTATCTCTTGCCTAAATTGACGCTTATTTGCGTCCATATGTTAAGTTTGACTTTTATCAAATAGTTAATTTGTTTAATCATTCAAAGATGCACGAACCAAATTAAAACGTTAATTTCCATCATATTCGTATGTAGTTCTCAACCGATGCCATAACACAATGTTCAGTCCAGGAAGATGTTGGTAGGAATAAAAATAATTACAAAAAACAAAAGACAAAAATAAAGTATGTTCTTAAATAGGATTGGCTGACACTACGTTAACTTTACGTTATGTTGAACTTGGTTCAACAACTCAAGAGGAAAATATAGCTCTATATCATACTTAATTCAATGTTAATATACTACTGCGCGACCCATACTTGAACATACGATCACTTGACGTAACTATAAGTACAATTTTGGGACACATTTTGGAACACGTGTATAATTAAATTTCAAATGAAGGCATCCGTGCACATTAGTGTGTTTTTAATTAAAATATTTTTCTACCATTCAGTTTAGGTTTAAATGGGGGCTGTCTAGTCTTTATTTTAACTGAAAATATGTGGTACAATCTTGGTGTTAATTGGTACAAAGCTTCTCCAAATTTCACACTATGAGTGCGGCACATATTTAAAGACTTCCAAGATATGTTATAAGTGAGTCTACTTAATTCACCATTGCATGAGCACCAGCTCTGTTGGCCTGTATGTTCCCACTTACCACTGACCAATTCTTTCACACTTCACCGGACACGCCCAATGCATCATTCAACGTTTATTACTGGCCAGCTCTCAGCCAATATGACGCCAAGTTGAACGTGTTCCAATGAAATGTTCCTTTCTAGGCTATCCATTCTTGCGTTTTAGTAATTTTACACTTTGAGTGCTGCCTATGCAAAATTATGTTACATTCAACTTGATGGAAACAGCTGGCAACAAAATATGATGCCGCCAATTGGTTTAAAGAATGCAGCACGTCGTTTTATTACGACAAACTCTATTTAACTCTGTTGAAATCAGGCTAAGTCATATGACGTCGACAGCAATCAGAGTGTTTAGCAACGAGCTGCGTGCTAAATTAAGTTTGAGTTCTTTAAATGATACTTACAACAAGGGAAATTAATAAAAATTAAAAAATTACTTCATACAAACGCCATTGCAGATCTGGTAATCGCAGAGTACGGCATTAATTTCAGTTCACGTGAAGACGAGAACAGATGCTTGTCCCCAGAACCATGCTACTGGTTCGGCAATAAAACCGTGTGTTTTCTTCTGTACTGTGTTCATTGTGTCATCAGGTTTCGAGCTCGCATACTTGTCTTCGTTTCAGTGATCGTCTGTGTTTTATTGTGTAAAGTTTCGTGCGTGTGTTTCTATACGTTTTATTGTCTTTGTTGCTCATTCGTTCGCAACTCGCCCTGTTTTGTTTCGTTCAGTTTGATGGAAATCTTGACTGAATTTCTTGTGGAATTATTTTTAATTTTTGTGTTTTAATATATTATAATGACAGCTAGGATTGGCTTGTTTTCCTTTATGATTTTTATATCATCCTCAGAGTTTTTCTTGGTAACATACTGCTCCAATAATTTAAGTGGAGATCTCGCGATTCAGCGCCAATCACCTTCAGCGTGGGACGTATCGAATTGCCAGGCAGATGACGTGGTAGGAAGGTTGGGTAGTTGTACAGGGAGGTCTGTTTCACAACGTAGCGTAATCCTATCTCCGACAAACCAACAACAATTACAACCTATCTTCTCTTAATTCACACCATTTCCTCGATTTCGCTTTTATGTCTACCACAATGTGTTTTTCCGCTGTTCGTGTTAACTATTATCACTGGCTACAGGCATAGTCTATTCGCGGCTTCTTCGCACTTTTTGAATCAAACCTTTGAAAAATTACCCCATGACTGACGTGTTTAGTTGTTTCCTAAATACGTCATGTATCACAAACGTTTTGTACTTGTTCTAACATAGAAGTGCGTTATTTTTAGTTAAATTGAAATCTTACTTATATTTTATCAATAAAATATAATATTCCGTTTATAATTAATATGAATAAAAACAGTGAGAAAATGAGTCTTTTAGTAATGTCTAGTAAAAAATAGTTCTCAAGCAAAATCTTACTACAGTGAGAGCGCGTCTCTTAAGCTTAGTTTGCATGAGATGGAGGAATATCNTCTTAAGCTTAGTTTGCATGAGATGGAGGAATATCCTGGAAGTAGAACTTTAGCAGTAAAAGTTGGAAGTAACCGTGAATGGACTGTATATGATTCGTAAGAACTGTGTACGCGACCTAGAAGCTGCTGCTACGTCGATAAAAAGAGTGAGGGATGAGGGAGGGAGTGGAGGGGCTTGGGCGACTCCTGGAAAAGAGATTTTGAGAGCCTATGAGGGTGAAGCGAGTTGTGTGTGGAGGAAAGTTGGAATGCAAGTGTGGGAGGAAACGGGAGATCCCCAAGAAAACCCGTCGCCGACAAGTGGCAACGTCCGACACAATCCCCACGTGCTTAAATCTGGGAATCGAACCCAGCAACTACGGGAGAAAAAAAAAGTATTTCCTAGGATTTCACTCGAGATTGTCGAGCAGTAGCTCTGCCATGGCTTACGTCTGTAGTACTTGTTCATGTAATTGCCCTGGCAAGGGAAAGCAGTCTTCTCCCAAGGTCGCATTCATGCAGCGCGTAAACTGAGCAACCGTATTACAAAGACCAAACGGCAAATATTTAAAAAACCTACTGGTGATTTCTGAACAAAAAACCTGTGTATGGGATGGAGCTCACCGTTAATGGCATCTGCCAATAACCGTGTGTCAAATATATTGTAGTGATATTCGTAACTCAGGTAGTTCCTCGGTAGGTGTTTGATCCCCCCTGTGTGAGTGTGGCTCCGTGCGTGGCACGTGGACGCGGGAGCTGAGCGGACTGCGAACGCGCCTGTTGCAGGCACAACGACCTGCCGTGGAACATACGGCAGTTCGTGCACAACCAGCTGCGGGAGTTCAGGTTCGGCGAGGACCTGAGGACGGTGCTGCCCTGGTCGCAGAGCGCCTGGTCGCACACCGACCTGCCTCGACTGCGGGCCGGCCGGGTCGGAGCGCAGGTCAGTCAGCACACGTCTCTTCACAGCATCTCCGCACTTTCCTACATACTGTAGGCTGTTCGCGTTCAAGTGAGCACTTTTGTAATCAACCTTTGTAGAATGGCGCTGCCCATACCGGCATGTATTAAAACGAACACACCGACTGGCAAGTGCCCAGTTAAGATGGTAACGACCGAGGGAAAGAAGTTCCGTGTTTTAACGTTGAATTTAAATGTGTTAGGTGAACATTTCTTAATATCAAAATAATTTATTTTGCTTTTTTTTAATACATATAAGTGTAAGAATAGCAAATATGTAAAATATTTAATTTTCTCATTACATTATATTTTTACTTGATCGACGCATAAATAAAGTGATGAGGCCCACGGCAATGTTAATTTTTACACATGGTGGAAGAATACACGAAGTGCCTACAAGTAGATCTTAAGTAGCGATTTTAAAAGTACTCAGTTTACCGCGAACAGCCTTCACAAGTTTTTTCATACTTCCTTTAACGTTTACGAACTTTCTTTTTGTTAAGTAAAACTTTCGCTTATATTCTATCTGTAAATTATAATCGGATAGTGCTCCGGCCAGACCACACACTTGGTAATCTGAGTGCGAGGGTCTCAGGCCTTGTGGAAGGCCTGAGCTTGTGTATCAAGTCGGGGCTTCGGGCTTGGTTGCCTCAGGTGAGTAGCTGCAACACCTGCGGTTGAGAAGGCGTGATCCCTCTTCCCCGCCGACTGGGCGGCCGTAGCGCGGTATGGCCGCACGGCTAAGAGCGCTACGTAAAAATAACAAAAGTATGGTCGAAAGGTTGTATGTTTGCTTATACTTGTAAATTATAATAGTTATTTCATAATCACCATGACATAAAAACCGATACAAAATAGGTATGCTGGTAATGGCTACTAAGAAATACTTCCAATGTAATAAATTAATAAAGTTATCTTTTTACGTTGTGTGCAAAACAGATGCTCAGTTGAGTCATATTAAGGCTTAAGGAATACAATTTTGGAAACACTTTTCATTGTTATGTATATAAATATTTTGAGTTTCTGTTCAGCACACAAATTCAACGTTTTTCTCTCTTTCGCTTTTTCTTAACTTGTTTACGTTTAGTTTACATTTGGCGAAATGATGCATAGTGAGTAGCTTGAAAGCAGAGATATGAACCTCTTAAGTGAAAAATGTAGCACCCGTCTGTGAAAATTAGTGGTATTTTGTACAAAATTATAGTACGCTAAAAAAGTTATTTTGGCAGCCATTTTGGATTTACTACGTTTTGTATTCTTGATAAATAACTCTAGGTTTCTCCCTTTGAACATAATACTGCTCTCATTGAAAATAATTTTTCCTCATCTCGTCCAAGTACTAGGCTTTTGATTTATTTCTGAATTCTCCAGTACATTGTTTGTCTATACATTTTGTTTGGTCTTCCAGTGTTTGGACCTCCTGAAGGTGTGTTTAAAATTTGTTTACGGAGCATAATGTCACTCTTCCTTACTACGCATTATAACAATTTTTCGTCAGGTAATTTGCACTGTATTTTTAAGAGTATTTCTTCTGTTTTCGTTTCAAAGTTGGTCTCTTATTGTTGTTCCTTTATGGATCTGCTGCCTGCGATATATTTATATATTTTATTATTATCCAATCGTCACTAATACGTGTCCCTACTGAGACTGCCTCCATTTTGTATAACTTCGTAATTTTATATTTTGGTTTTATATTTTAATGTTATTTTTGCAGCTCCACATATTTCCGAGAATTTTCCAACTTTATTTCCTATGTCTTCTTCTTTAGTATGCACTAGTATGGTACCCAAAAACCTAATTTTCCTTTCTTTTTTTTTCAATCGTAAAGTTTTTCTGTTCTTAGAGTGTTAGATCCATGAAATGACGCCAATTTAGTTATGATATATTTGTATTTATTTTCTTTTATACTCGTAAACATGTATTATACGTATGCATAATATATTTATGGAAATATATACCTATACAGACAAACTGGAAATACACAAAATAATTATTATCGCTTATTCTAATTGTGAATTCTGTAATGTGTTTTAAAGGTACGAAATCACCACGGTAATTGTCATACAAGAGCTTTATTACAAAATTATTTAATTTAGTCGCTGTGTTTATTCTCGGATTAAGTTTTCAATATATATATTAATATGTTAGAATGATTACATCTTACTTCACTCCAATAACAAATAACTTTGTAAAAATTTTCAACTTTTAGTTTTTTTAATTTTTTGCATATGTTTGTGTTTTTGAGTATTTATTCAAAATAAATTTAAAACTGGTGTCGTTATTACTTTTTTGTTCATAATATTCCACTGTTCGGTTTTATCCACTTTGCCAAATGCTCATTAATGTGGCCGTAGGGTAACAAACTGTCCTGTTTTCTCGGTAATGTGAACGTAATGTAGGTAAGCAACTTGTTGCCATCTTAGGGCGGGGTCAACACACGCGAGAGGAGGTAGGCGCTAATGCGAGTCTGCTCCCCTACCCGACGAACATATGTCGTTCCAGCCAGCACGAAGATTATATGAGTTGAAAGAGGTGAGATGGTAGTGGAGCAGCGGCGGAATAAAGACGAGGCAGAAAAATGGAGAACCACTAGGAAACTCAGACACCACAATGCTGTCGGCAACACTCCTAAAATGAGTCTCTCTTCCTGAGAATCTCCACACGGCGGTGCCTGGGATGGAACCGGGGACTCTCAGCTGTGAGAAGCTGATGACTAAGCGCAGAATCAGAAATGTGTCTCTTTCCTCTATTGATTTGTTTTCAAATAATGTGTTTGTACGCTGTTTGAGGTAGTGAGTACTTTTTATACCAAAGTTCCAAAAAAAAATAGCACTGTCCGTAGTTACATATATAACACCGCACAAAATGGCATTCTCTCAGTTTAATTAGCCACAAATAAAAAAATATATAGATGATCTTCTTGACGTTGTACTGCGAATATAATGTTTAAATTTACAACCCCCGAAGCTGTTTTATTGTTTTATACACATTTGTACAAAGTAACAAATTTGCATGCCTATCAGTTCAACACCCTCTCTTGGATGGCGTATGGATAAGGTGATCCGTGGTAGTGCTTATTTTACAAACGGGAGAAGGATACAATGAGAATGAAAGTAGATCCAATGCAGGGCTTTCGTAAGTACTCAACCGTGAAAAGCGTATATTAATACACGATCTTCCTATCTTAAACCGTAACTGATTTTTAGGACAATAGTTCTTACAGTGTCACGTAGTCTCATGTTGAGAATTATTGCGTAAGACAGTAGATTTCAAACAGTTTAAATCACGGCGGTGGCCTGGTGACAGCGATGGGAAATATTAGCGTCCCAGCCGCTTGTAGCCGTTGTATACATGGGACGCAACCATTGTTAAAAACACATAGTTTGGTGGTACAGAGTGTAATATAGCATGAATAACACACATAACCATGAAAAATATACGTTACCGCGAATAGATACCCGGTAAGTCGTATGTCGGTAGTTCGGAAACGGTTGCTTCTCTTTGAAATAATTATGCCTGACTGGGATTCTGAAACAACAAGAGTACTGCTGGTGGAGAAAATAAAAATCTCGTCTTGGTAAAGTGTACGAAATCTTTATTTTCACAATGCTACAGAGGGAAAAGAAAATTCTTTGCTTATAATTCGCGTACGTGTTGTGCTTGACAGGCTGGAAATTTGTTTTCCTTTTCCCGTCAGATTAAATTACTTTCGTTCATATCAGATGTATAGTAAATTTAAAAAAGTCTACCTACGTTTCCTTTATATTTAACTTCAAAATACTTAATGAGCTTTTTTAGCGGGACGTAAATTGCGTATTTGAGATACCAAAAAATTCTTCCACCTCTGTATTGACGCAGTGCAAAATAGTTACCGCGCAGTTTAAAACATTTTACTTTCGAATTATATGTATAGTACATTCAAATGTTATTACGTTCTCTATAGTTTCCGAAGCTGTGAAGATTGACGATTGCCGATGGATAAGTCGTGAGTCTAAGTCCTGATTATAAAACAAGGTTAATGTGAACTTTCAGATTTAAACTAAATAACGTGAGTTCTAAATTATCGTCTAATAATCTTGCCTAACGTCATTACTTATCTGAAGAATAAATTAATATATGTATCTATTAAACCCCCCAAAGTGTCTACAGAAATATAAATATATTTTTTAAAAATTATCACTTTTCCATTAATATGAATACTTCCGTCCGAAACTAGTATTTCAAACGACAATGTCTGCTAACGTATATTTTTGTGCATTATTCATATTGTACCACTATTCTTTAAGGCTTGTAGTTCCCTAGAAAAATTTCTGTAACAGAGCGTATAGTCATTTCGTATTCCTCTGTTTATTTTTTTTCTTTACGAAGTTGAATCAATGCCAAAATAGCTGAACGTAAGCACTGACTTTGGTCATAAAAAAAGAAGCATTGTTCTTCTTTAAACGTCGACATTAAAGAAGCTATTTCGTCAGCTCTGTTTTGACTTCCAAAAGCGAAACTTTTCGACAAGCTCGTTCTTTTAAAGTTTCCTTTTATCTGGCTGCTTGGTTCTCGTTCTGAGTTTACAGTAGTCGCAAGAAGTTTTCGTTTTAATTCCACGGCAGCGAGCTTCAACTGCCATTCACCGCGAAATGTACGAGCCTCACTTCTCCCTTACTTATTTTTTCTGTCATTTCAGTCACTTATGGGTATTCCCACTGGGAACTAGCTATATCGTTGCATCAGCGTTGATTTAAACTTAATTCAACACTTTCGGAACTAAACTTAGAAAAAACATTTGCGTATCTAACGTTAAAACTGATTGACATCTACATGTTTAAAATGGTTTGAAGTTAGAAACTTATTTACGTACTTATCTGTTGGTAGTGATGTAGGGAATAATAGGAGACAAAAAAGAACTTATTTCGATATTGGGGAGAAAAAAGTATTAATACTTAATGGTGATGTTCCAGAATTCCGTTAGAGAAGACTACAGCTGTAGCCTGCTGCGGGTGTGGTTGCGAGGTGAAACGATTGTACCATTGGCAATAGTAATGTATAATCTGCAGTAAGTGGTGGCGAGAACAGCGATTCATATTACTTCTCGCACATCTGTTAACTGCCGAGAACATTAAACATNCTGCAGTAAGTGGTGGCGAGAACAGCGATTCATATTACTTCTCGCACATCTGTTAACTGCCGAGAACATTAAACACAGTTCCTGATGATTGGAATAAAACCGTTTTCGCTCAGAAAAGTGTATCTCCTGTTAACAGGTTTAAAATAGTTTCACTTCCTCTTAATTCGCAGGAAAAAGGTGATAACAGAAATAAGTGTGACTCCTGTTAACAGCTGTGAGTTACAGTAGATGTTTAAATAATTCCTGTTAACTTCCCTATTTACTGTGTTATAATACTCAAATTGAAGTAATAGTCCAGTTATGTGCATTGGGTATTTGAACACGATTATGGTGCTCGCAGAGAAAATGTGCCTCCAAAGAGAATTTTGCAAGAAATAGAACGTGTTGAGTGGGTTTTCAACAGAGATTTGTTCAAGTTGGTGTGACGTGTATATGCTCCAGGTATTACTGACACCAAGTTTTAAAGTTATCAGTGCGTCAATATGAAGTTATAAACTTAGTGCAATAATTCGTTGTGTAAAATTAGGTAGAAACATAATACGACCTATGAGCTAACGTATGTATTAAAGAAGAGAAAACGCCTTTAAACTTGGGAATTAAAACCAGAAAATTGCATAGTGCTTAAAACTACGTGAGCTGAAACAACGAATTCGTAAATAGTTTTAACCTGAATTTATATTTGCAATCAGTGGTCAATAACAATTTTTCGCACATAATTCATAAGCTATTGACTGTATCGGAAAATGTATCGCACAAAAAACGTAGATAATTAAAATGTTTATAAAACTGTTGTAACATTTTTTCTCTTACAAGTTGTTACAAAGTTATATCGATTTTATCATATTAGAAATCGAAGATCTTTTACTTCTGCCTGTCACCTACTAGACTCCCATATCCAGATCAGTATTTCTCCTGCATCATATTCTTGGCAACACTACTATCATCCGTAGTCCTTTATTACATTCGGGAAAAGGGTCCCGTTCAGTACGAAAGTTAATAGTATATTTATTTAAAATTGTTGGATTTAATGAATGAATGAATTAATTTTTCTTGCAGCTTAGTGACATTTTATCTTGGTTTGTGAAAGATGTAGCTGTGATGTTCATTTGAGATGTGCAATTTAATCAATTACAAAGTGTCAATGTTTTCATTAAGTTTCTTGATGATTAGTAATAGAAATTGCTAGCTGGTCGTAAATACGGCCAAGATGTGACAATAAGTTACATGGAGGAGTTTGCAACTGAGAAAGCACTGTATCGGTATTATCAAACTGGATATTAGCGATGCATGCTACTCAAACACCTGCAACAGCCTTGAATATTATGTTCAACTGCAGCGAAGTGAGCAACATGTGAGTTACAGAGATTGTTAAATCCAAATACGGGACACCGTTTTTCAAAAGTTTACCCTGTGGTTTCAATCACATCTTCCTTTTCCCTTTTTTAAAACGGAAGTGACTGTAGCGTTTACAATTACATGTGATAAAAATATATATTGCTTTGTTAGACATAAGGCCATGAATGAGATAGTAGGCTCTGGTTTCCATCTTGTTAAAATGAGATTTGCCGACAAGGTTTTGTCTGTATCAGCCACCAACTTGAGAATCACCCCTGGCTCGATTACGGCTATGAATACTGTGTTACGTTTTTCCAAAGAATAATCAGAACTGTGAAAAGCAAGACAGACCTCTTGTCTCACTTCAGATATGAACTGGCTCTAGTCATTCAGTGACGGTTTGGTTACATCTAAGACGCTATGAAGAGTATACCCGATATTTATAGAGCCTTAGTTACAGCAATGAGTTAGCAAATGAGTCAACATTGTACAACATATTAAAACCTTCGGGAGATTTCATTTACGATAATGCCACTTTTTTTTGTATATGGTGGCTTTCTTCTGTATACTGTTTGTTGGCCTAAGATCTCAACTTATAAATATATTAGTTAATGTGTCATGCATGAAATATCATTGTGGTCACGGCTGTGTTGTGGTTTTCGATGGTCACAGTGATGTATTGCTAAGAAAGATTTAAAATGTTAACAGAAGTAGCGATCAATTTGGTAACAATGTAATGAGATAGTCTTAAAAGGAACAGGGACACCAATAATATCCAGAAAACATTTCTGGCGAAATTGTAAAACAAGGGCAGCATCGTGAAGCTGTTGTCTACGAAACTTGTCGATGCCGATGTACAAGTGAGGCAAGCTTTAGATGACGCAGACATTTTAATTGTTAATACAACCACTGAGCCATGTTAATCTGTAAAAGTGTTCGTTTTTGGTCAAGACACATACTTACTTGTATCAATTATAGCACTAGTCCTTGGAGAGGAAAATAACTTCGTCTTGAACTTCGTCCACAACTAATATACTCCTCTACAGAACTACAAAGGACCAACAGAGAAATAAAATATCCCATTCTTTTTCTACAGAGCAAGTGAATGTGACACTTTTTCTGCGCTTTCCCACACGGGAAAGTCTAAATTTGTAAAAACAATGAGGGAGTACTAGGATTTGCACGACTGTGTTGACGTTTTTAATTAGGAAGGAGATTCGCCCGATACTATTGCAGCTCCAGCAGAATAATTTATCCAGAATCTGTATGCTGTCCGCAAACGCTAAAAGTCCTTAAATGATTTCAGATTGTAGATCTTGAACAATGCTGTTGTTAAGAGTAAATGCTAAATCAACGGGGCAACCCTTCCACCAACATCTTGCCCAGGTCACCGGGTACAGATGTGGTGTGAACGAGCGTTACGTACGCTTAGTACTTATAAAACACTTGATGCAGAAACACTTTTGAAATTGATTTTGCGTGGTTGCATAAAGCCTGTCTCAAGCGTTGCAGTTGTCACAAAGCTGCGTTTAAATTCTGTGTCATTTGCATCCGCTGTCAGGGTATAATGGATGCGTGAATGCGAAAGTCTGAGAACTTATAAATGTACACGATGTCTGAGATGATGGTTATGATGTTGACAGTGAAAACGCTAATGCAGATTTTCGAATAATATTAGTGCTTGGCTACAAGAGGACATAGAAAAATTTAAGCGATGTTGATCTAGCTTCGTGTTATGGAACAGACCTACAGTTCGATGGGTCAGACATGTCGTCTGAAATAGAGAGTACTCTAAATGCATTATCATATGACAAAAAAAAATTTCTACATATTTTACAATATTTAAAATGAACGTAGAACAACTTCACAAAACACTAAAAAGTTGTGTGCGCAGAGTAAAACTATTTTGTGGAATAGGCCTGTCGCTGATACCACATTAAGCAAGATGTAACTGATATAAGTAATGAGCATACTCTCAACATGGGTGCAATTAATTTTTAAATAATTTCTTAAAAACTGTGTTGGTTGGTAGGACTTGTCGTTTTGTTGGAAGCAATATCATTACAAATGAAACCAGAAACATATGCAACAGTATTGAGACAATTACAAATACACACATGTCTTACCCGATACTCTAACTCAGAATACCTCGTACAATAAGCTAGTGTGCAATGAACTGCATTACGGAGGTCAGATTCCAGCATCCACTTCGAATTTGATGAGTCGAAGGTTTCGAATGATAGGATTTACTGACCTAAAATATTTACATGGCCGTCATTTTGAAAATAAGTGACTGAGCCACTTAAAACATGTAAATTTAAGTGGCCTAACATAGCGCTACATGTGTGAAGAATTTGGTAAAAATCGGTTGATTGGTCCCTGAGATATCGCATAAAGTATTCACATTTTTCATGTGACGTTGTTCATAAATGGAGGACAAAAAAGTTATGTATTAGCACGTTCATATTGCCAGTATTCAAAGTTAAGCTAACATCGATAAAATAGTTTCGTAGATGTACCACACTAAGCGAAATTAATTTTACAGCCGCCATTCTGAAAATAAGTGTCACACTTAAAAAATTTTATATGGTTAAATATGGCCTACCACAGCACAACTCCTTTGCCAAATTTGGTTCAAATTGCTTGATTGTTTACCGAAATATGAAATAAAAATAAAATTTTTATTGTGGGGCTAACTTACAAATTGCCAGGGAAATGAGGCTTTGTATTGACAAATTTGATGGTTGCAGCTGCCATTGCCAGCATACAAAGATCGGTTGAAATTAGTTTTGTTAATAAAATATACGGAGTTAAAATATTTATATAGCCACCATCTTGAACATAAATGCCTGACCTACTTAGAACATAGCAATTTACACCCCCGGCTGTAGCGCAAATTATTTGCCAAATTTGACAGGAATCGGTCAATTGTTTACTGAGAAATGCCATAAAAATGTATTTATTAATGTGGCACGTTCTTACAAAATGGTGGAAAAAGGTGTTCCGTGTAGACACAGTTGATAATTGTAATATATACTACCAGAATATGAAATTGAATTGGAATTGATTACATGATTTCGACGATATAAAATTTTAAGCTAGGATAGCTACATGGCCGCCATTTTAAAAATAAGTGTCTGGCATACTTAGAACACACCAATTATCATCAACTGCCGAAGTACTAATTGTTTGCCAAATTTGGTAGGAACCGGTTAATTGTTTTCCGAGATATTACACAAAAACCCTATTTATTCATGTGGTGCTATCTTACAAAATTGCTGAAAAACGGTTATATGCTGTCATATATGATGCTTGTAGTAGATACTTTCAACATACAAAATGTGGTCGAAATTTTTCAATTGTATAGTAGATATACCAAATAAACATAAATGTTATGTATAGTCGCCATTTTGTAAATAAGTACATAATCAAGTTTAATCACTTACATTTACCTGACGTGTCATAATATTACTTACACGCCAAATTGGGTGAGAATCGCTATAACAGTTTTCGAGATATAATGTAAAAACTTAATTTTTTAATTTGGTGCTATATTCCAAAATGACCTACTATTAACAATGCCCTTTTCGAAATTTAGTGGTTATACGAAGCTCTGCCAGCATACAAAATTTGGTTCAAATCGTTTGAATGGTGTCCGAGATATGACATATCACCCAAATTATTAAAATTGCCGCCATTTTTAAAGTAAGTGCCGGGCGTGGTCAAAACTATGAAAGTCAGGTGTACTTACTAAGCTCTGTATGTACATGTACGGGAGTTTGATGAGATTCGGTTTACGCGTTCAAAAATTGAAAGGCAGTCACTCACACACGCGTAGATACACACACATGCTCACAGACAGGAAAGTGATCTAATAAGCCTTTTTTTCCTTCGGAAAGTAGGCTAAAAAGGTGTCAACAACAGTACCTCACTGGGTGTTGTGAAAATTGGTTAATTATAAATTACACCATGAGTATAATACCGCGTAAGATAATGCCAAAACTTTACATATTTGTGTACAAGTAAACTTTACACTGGTTCTCAGAATTTGGTAGAAGACATGAAACGCGACCATCACGTTTTCCAACATAACTAATGGGATATAAAAATATAAAAAACGTATTGTAAAATTGTTTTTATGAATAGTTTTTTCTTTACCTTTGATACAATAAATATCTCGTGAATTGCATGCAAACAGAACTGTCCTTGGCGACAATTTTTGTAATTGGCGGTTGTTTCCACAGTCGGAACGTGTCTGCAAAAATTCAGCTTTCTTGGAATTCATTATTTACTTAATGTAAACTTTATTGGACTTGGACTATATCCAAAGTGCTCAGTTAGCCGGTAGCTGTGTATATCATATTAGTTCCTTGTTAAAATTGTCAGTTGTAAATAACTGACAAATCCTTCCAATTCTGGGGCCGCGGTGGCTGAGCGGTGATCCTGCTCGCCTCCCACTAAGGTAAACCGGATTCAATCCCCGGCCTGGTCACTCCCTGATTTTCGCATGTGGGAATCGTGCAGCTGGTCGGCGGGTTTTCTCGGGGATCTCCCGTTTCACCCTCATGGGCTCTCAAGACCTCGTTGTTAAGAGCCGCCCAAATCTGTCAACCCAACTCAACCGCCTCACTGATAAAGCAATGCAAAAAAATTTACAAGCAGTTTGAAATAATTTCCCTCTTAATGTATGCACATTAAAATGTTATTTATTCTCTAGCCTGCGATGCTATGAAATAGGGGGATTGCCCATGGATGGATAGGTAGTCTCAGTCTGGATTCGAGCAAAGTTTGTGTTAACTATAAAAAAGGTATGCTAAAAAAGTGAGTCCTAAAGAATTTTTCTGATAATATTGCATAACTTCAACACTAATCCGAGGAATTAATCTACACATAAATTGATCAGAAACAAAACTTATTTTAAAGAATCCATCACACGCCCATTAATATTGATAGCGCACTTCGGAACTAGTATAAATATATACAACTGAAGCATTGTGAGGTAGCTGACATGTTGCCGTGTATCAACCCTATGATCTCCACAATATCTTTTTTCAATCTGCCGCTTCTTTTACGGTTGGGCATCTTGCCTGTACTTTGAGGTCGAAGAGTTCTCGGTTTACAGTAATTTCATGTGATTTATACATTTTCATTCTCTTCGCTAAGCCGGCGAGATTTCTAGCTGCATTCTTCTCCGTTGTAGGAAACGATATTACAGGGGAAATCGTAATTTACGCTGCTGGTTCCGTATTTGATTTGAAGCTTTTTCGCGGCGTCTCTTACGGCGATTAAAATGTGCGGGCTTCTGATTTGTTTTGCTTCTAGTTTTGCAGTTTATGATAGCGACCAAGGTCATGGGTTTTGAATAATAAGTACAAGGGGGTAGTATCCATGACATCTTGGATTTACGAATTTTATTCCATAACACAATTTTCGGAGTCAATTTATAAAAACCGAGCTAGTCTAGGCATAGGGAAAATCTTAACAGTTATTTCGAAATCCAACTAATTTTTCTTACATAACCAGTTTCAAATCGGTAACCATAATAAAATATTACCTAATTATTTAACAATGTCAATCCCAGATGGGAAAACAAATATAATTGAAGCCGTACAGATCTAAAAAAATTCGGTAAGTAGTCCTCTAATGTTATGTTTCGCTTTGATTTGTCTGGTCATAAATGTCCATTAAGAAGATTTGTAAGAAAAATCGAAGATGTAATGGATACTTCCCCTTTAAAGCCGCGTCTAGATACATTTGCGAAGTTATGTTGGTACATATCAGAAGACTTTAAAGCGACAAATTTTTATTTTTTTTGCACACATTCTACTAGAACGTTGTTCAGTAACCTACACTGTCAACTCATAACTGCAGTACTAGAACATGCTCTTAATAACATAAGGCACTGTCTACCTTGAAATGGTTTACCTACTTCCTAGTGCTACCACAGTTGGCCAACCAGCGCTGGCTTCACACGCGCAGGACAACAGTATCTCGGCTGAACATCGAAACCTGTTCATGTATCCTCGATTGCGTGTGACGAATATTTCAAGTAGTTTGATACACAAAAGTTAATTAATAATCATTATACGGATTGTATGCATTTATAAATATATTTTTCAAGGCGCACTAATGCTAAATCAGAGTGCATCACCTACCCTATAATTTTTAAGCATTGTTTTCGTGTTGGTGGAGCGACTGCCCCCATCAGCGGGCACTTAAATCTGTCAGTGCCGCGTATGCAGTTTAACATACATACGACTGACGTGACAGTATTTCTTGGCAGTTAATTCAACCTAATTGCAGAGTAACGTTCTGAAATCGTCAAAGTGCCTTTAAAAACATTTGATAAATAGATTAAATTGATCAATTTTGCCCTTTTTTTAAAAACATATTCAATGAGATTAAATTAAAAACTGTTTTTCACGTAGGAGCTCATCGAATTGACCAAGGGAGGAAGGAAAATTTTATAAATCGGAGTTGGAGGAAGCTTAGTATTTTTTTTAAAACATTGTTTTTTTTTTAAGTTTTTTAATTTGTATAGTTGTATTTTTTTTTTCCTAATATTCACTGCAGAAATATAAACGTGGCACTGGCTCATATTATTTTACTGTGATTTGTCCGAGATTGATATACTTGCCAACTCTTGGTATTCTAGCTTAAGTTATGCTACTAATTATTTTATTCCTAACTAGTCAAATTTTTACATATTTATTTTGCGATGATTGTATTTGAAAGAAACTACCCTGACGCGCGCGTGGTCGCGCACCAAGCGAGCACTGCACGCTCGCACACGAGTGCGTGCACGCGCATGCGTATCTCGACGCACCTTAACAAAGTTGCTGGCATTCGATCACTCACGGGGATCACTCAGTAATGTGCATCTGATGAACGTCGTTGGACGTGTCCTTCAATGGCGAGATTACCCGGAAAGGTGATTCTCTTCATTTTACTATCTTGCACGTAGTTTGCCGTAACAGCTGTTATAACTTGAGGCGGTAAAACTGCAGATTCAGAACTCGCAGCTCTTTTTCGAAGTCACTGCTTGGAATAAACAGGTGAGAGCAAGAACAACGTCTTCATCTTATCATAGATTACATCTTTGAAGTGGGGACTTTCATCGTATGGTTGCAGCACAATTGACAAATATCGATTCTAAAACATTTAAATACACTTTCAGTGTATAAAACGAAAAATATATTTGCTTTGCGCATATGCTTCTATTCCATACATTTTCACTTATTTTATTTTACTGTGGTGTACCAGTGCTGAATTGTCACCTTCAGCACAGGAAGAGAGTGCTGTTTGTAGTCGCAACTTTTCAACGGTACTAAATTTGATTATTTTCCAATTGCGAATGTGAATTTTAATTACTAGCTTATAAACAAAACGAATACTTGAAGCCTAGCAAGTAACGATGTATATATTAAGCAAGAAGTTGCTGATAACTAATCAGCCTACTTTCTTCCACCTGGATACAAATATATTTTAGTGAAGTTCTTAAAAGCTTAGATGGTAGGTAGACGTTAACGTCTCATTGACATCATTAGACATGAAACCAGAAACATGTGAAACAGTGCCAAGACAAAATACACGAGTGACTTACCCGGGATTCGAATTCAGGAAAACTCGTAAAATTATGCTAGTTTGCAATTAACTGCATCACGGGGGTAGGATTCGGAGCATCAACATCGGATGTAATCAGCCCAATGTTTTGAATAATAGGGCTCACTAACCTAAAATATTTACTCTGCCATCATTTTGAAAATAAGTGTATGAGCCACTAAAAAAACGTAATTTTAAATGGTCTACCATAACGCGTTCCAGGGGCCACAGCGGTGGAGTGGCCAGACTACTCGCCTCCCATCCGGTTCGGGTTCGCTACCCGGCAGAGTCACACTGCTCTTCGCATGTCGAAAATGTGGCGGACTTTGCCGTTGATAGGCGGGTTTTCTTGGGGTACTCCCTCTTTTCCCTGTCCTTGCATTCCGCCGATGCCCCACATTCTCCTCACTTCACCGTCACCGGCACTCAATACTTCACCTCAACTCAACCAAGACGTTGCCGTCGAGTTGTCAAGTTCTGGGTTCGAATCTCGAGTAAGTTATGAATAATAGTGTCGTTTGTAGATGGTAATTCATGTTTACATTAGCGTGAAGTTTACAGCTTCAGCCCAAACTTTTCCGGTGTGTCAGCTGTTGCTGAAACCCCGCCAACAGACGTAATTGAGTTTAGAAAGTTCATATACCGCATGGTAGGTCGTGGCAACGCAATCACTTCTCATAATTTACATATCGTCAGCCACCGATAATGGAGGATAAGCATGCCTGAAGTCAAATTGCAGGTCCTGGATTTTACCCGGTTCCTCACTCGCAAGTTGTCAATGAGAAATTTTATTTTCCAAGAAATTCTATTGATGCGTAAAAGGTTCGCTTAGTAGCCTTTTAACCACGAAACGTTATTGCACTATACGAATAACTTCGTGATTAATTTGAAGAAAAAAAAACTAGTGTGGAATGGTAACTTACTAGATTCGCATTCAAACTCGATTCCTGTTCCGACAGTCTTGATTCACTTTTTTTATGGTTACCCGAAATCCTCCTGCCAAACGAATGCCGTAATGGTTGTGTAAAATTCAGTGCAGGCAGGATTCATTCCCCTACGCGCTNGCCAAACGAATGCCGTAATGGTTGTGTAAAATTCAGTGCAGGCAGGATTCATTCCCCTACGCGCTAAGCCATCCAAACAACACTATATACCTGAAGAAAAATGGCCTTTTTTAAATTATTATCTAAGAATTTTAGGTCCACTTCGAAAACTATCTGCAAATACTGAACGACTGAGTCAATACCGGGGCNAAATTATTATCTAAGAATTTTAGGTCCACTTCGAAAACTATCTGCAAATACTGAACGACTGAGTCAATACCGGGGCACTAAATAAGTTACACCCTGCGATATAATTCGGATGGTACTTAAAATTTGAACAGGTCTAATAAATAATATGAAAAACTATTTTTTTTTATTTACAGAAAATCTGCTCTCAAAAAGCGCAGATGAAGTAGTTAAAAAATTTCTGATATTTATTCAACTATATGATTTCAGAGTATATGACTTTCTTAGGCACTTCGTTGTAACAAAATATTACCTAATAATTTTTCTAAAGCCTGTCTAATTTAATGAGCAAAATAAAGTCATTAAGGTAACTGAGCCCGCGTCGTCAGTGCCTTCGTGAAGCTTCTATAAAATAACCAATGGTGGGTTAGTCATAATAACCACCGGTTTGTCTCATAAATTATTTGTAGCGTGTTTGTTCTTAGAGTTTTTCAAAGTCCACTATAATCAAGCGGGAAGGTGGAGGAGAATAATTCACGTTATCTTCAGTAATTATGCATATTACCGTAGGAAAGACTTAAAGGTGATCACGAAACACTTTTTTGTTTAAAA
>NQII01012174.1:0-31059 GCA_002778355.1 Clitarchus hookeri
GTTGATTGTATGCTAGGTAATAGTGCCTACGAGGTTTTCTGGGTTTCAGTCCTAGGAGAGGCACCTGCATATTTGTAATTGTACCACTACTGTAGCATATGTTTGCTGTAAAACATACGTGGAGGCCTAGCGACCATCTAATCTTCTAAGAACATTAATAAAAATATATTTGCACCTATGCAGAGGAGAGGACACCCATTAGTTACATATATCAGTAACTTATTGTTTATTTATTCAAGCATTTATTTTATTAGAATGCATAAATGAATAAATGCATGCGAAATAATCCTAAGAGAGGAAATATGTCTTTAAAGTCAAAATCGAATGCGCATTTATAGTGGTAACATTTGGGAGGTGCTTGCTTTAACATGGTCATCATGAGTTTTCACATACAAAATCTCTTACTACACAATATGCTGGATCCCGTTTTTCTATACTTGCCATATAGCTCAAGCTTGATTGTTTCTTTCCCCTGCTCTCAGACAAATATTTACAAAATTAGAAATATACTCCAGCTATATGACAAAATACCAAACGCATTTACATTACATAATACTTTGGACAGTCTGTAATTGTACATGTGTTAAATTGCTGGTAGGTTTCTCTAGTAATATAGTCTAGTTAGTTTTGGCNTAGTAATATAGTCTAATTAGTTTTGGCTGTAACAAAAATACCTCATAATCGTCACAGTCATACATAACTATAGCACGTCCTGAATACATCCAAGAGAGGCATAATCAGTAAACAAATCCAATGCACTACTCTTCACTACCTGTTCACATTCAGAGGTATGCTCCTGTCACATGTTGAATTCCATCACGTATTAAATAATGACTTATATCTTCAACTACTTGCAAATCTGTAATTGAATATTGATGTAATAATGATACATTAAGTGATAATTTGGAGGCATTTTCTTAGAAATTATGGAACTTATCATCAATAGCCCGTGCCATATAGCAGGTCATATTTGTCTGAAAGCTCACAGGTAATATGCGAGGATTAGTCTGACTTGATGTACGTGACAGCTATGAATGCGGCAGTAAGCTGCGCCATATTTGGCACTGGAAGCCAGAACTTGTACAGAGTACGTCTTCCTTGTTAGTGGTTGAAGTAAGTGCGCAGTGCAAGCCATGCCACTAGAAACACGATCACACGTTGCAGTTTACCCACACATCGTGGTTGAAGCCATTTTACTGCCAAAGTGTCGCATTTCTAGGACGTTCAGGATATTGAAACACGTGCACGCAATTATAACTGCTAGCCAGAGCACAAACTTAGATGAGAGCAGAGAATATTGCGGTAGGAAACAGTTACAAGGAGAGTATTTGCACTGCGCAATCTCAGTAACGCAATAGCCCTGACATTTTGAGATAATTGGGTCAGAACATGTTATTTACTGGCGTAGAGTGTAATCTTGTTGGACCTCTTAGGTCAGGAATGACGAAATATCACGCGGTAGTGTGTTATATCTTTCATTATGTAAAATAGATGTCGGCGAATCGCAACGAACTTTGTTTTTATCCTTCACAAAAATTTCCACTGCCCGCCGTTTCGACACAAAGCTCTACGAGTGCAAAAAACAAAGATGTTGCTGTGCCCCGTACATCGCCGAAGCCCTGAGTTTGTGGAGTAATGTTAACCCGTGGTACATTAAAAAAAGATTATGAGGAACCTATTGTACATAAAAACAAATAGTATCACGTCAGTAATGCCCTCCAAGACTTAGAGAAGTATTACTTGTATAAAATATTACTTTTTCATGCAGAATAATAATAATATTGAAATTTGTTTCATACAAATTTATTTAGAGTTATGTGCTGATGAAATAAGTTTTAAGAAAAAGTTATATTTTGTTTATCAGTTTTGGTATAAATTAAAGAAAAGAAAATATTCAGGGTATAAATTTTGTTATAGTTTAAAGAAAATATCTTCAATGAGACTCTAGCCGTTACTAAGAAATGTGCATACGTTTTACATGTAAGAAAAATTAAGGGTTGGAATAAATTATGCGTCGTGGGTGGATGTGTTATGCTGCTTTCTATGAAGTCATAATGTCACGAAAAAACAAGAAACAATGTTAAACCCACTTCACTACCCCTGATGGCATGAGATTNCTTCACTACCTCTCGCGGTTTGAGATATGCAAGGTGAAGAAACCCATGCATTGCCCTTAACCCAGGTTTAGACACTCATCATTAGAACCATTTCCCCCCAAGTTTAAAATCAGCACTTTAAGAAATATGTAGCGGAAAAAACTACCCGTATGGTAACTCCACATGCGTAGATTTTTTTAGCTCCCATTGTAAGCATACAAGACTCTTTATACGCTTAAATAATGCACATATAGAAAGTTTTGCAGGTAAAAAATGTGATAGAGTCAGAATACGCTGGCGTAAAGGTTCGAACTTCACAAGTACAAAAGCATAAAAAACAGTTCTTTTTCGGCAAAAAAATTTCTGTACTTTCATACATTCGTATGCGCTTGCTCTATTAAGAGATATATCTGATCTGCGGTAAAACACCCTGCCATTCCCTTCAGAGATCACTCGCACACTTAAAAGACTTTAGCCGAATGAAAAATAACATGCAAACAGGTGTATGCATATGTGTGCGGCCTCTCATCCAGAAGGTGTCAATAGTATTCAGTCTTTATGAATTACGTGAACTAAAAAATAGCTTTATTCCCGAGATACTATTTCACAATGCAGATTTATACCACAATACGAATTCCACCAAAGACACGAGCATACATCTCTCATTTGCCACCCTTCAACTTTGTCGAGACATTTAAGGAAAAACTTCACAAGTTCTATTTATAAATAAAATTCTGACTCAAACACCCTCTTTCTTTGCACAAAACAATGANCACAAGTTCTATTTATAAATAAAATTCTGGCTCAAACACCCTCTTTCTTTGTACAAAACAATGACATGTGAAATCTTTCATTAATTCCAGCGAAACCAAACGCACTTTGTGGTGCTGTGAAACTAAGAAATAAGCGGGAAAAAATGATCATCCTTGACCTGATCATGCGTTAATCACACACACACACCTACACACACACACACACAGAGCCCGAAATATCCCTATTGCAGGCGAGACTGATAGATGCATTAATAAACTAATAAGACAAAGGCGTACTTAAAGAAGTGGTCACGAGTCCCATTACAGAAGTAAACAAGAGGCACGTGCAGTCGCAATCTGAGCTCGCGCACTCGGCCAGCCGCGCTGCACCAGGTGTTGAATTGGACTTTGCCCTAGCGCACTGACCGCCGCGCTGGGGGGAGGCTTGTCGCTCCAGCAGCTTGTGTTATTTCCCACGCAAGACAACTTCCATTCATACGATAATAAACTCAGATATCTGCACGCACAAGTCAACACCAGGGAAGACCCATATTCAAGGCGATCCGGGTTAGATACTAAACATGTTCGGCAAGCATTTAAAATTTTAATAATCACTCTAGGTAAATTTTGGGATGGTTTTTTCGTCGAGTCCCTACTTGTGCCGCTTGCCGTAGCAACTTGCTCCTTATTAAAAAAGTATCAAATAAGCTTTTAATATTATTTTAGCTTATACACCACCTAGATAATGTAAACTCGCGCTACTATTTTACGAGACTCTAATACAGTTGCGAATGGAATATATTTTTGTGTTCATTATAAGATAAAGGGGTTGCGCCATTTTCTCTCACATCGAATCCTTAGCATCGGGCTTTCAGTATCACGAGCCATCCACGTTCCAGGGACTTAAACATAAACAATAGCATCTAGTAACGCAGAATAATATGTACGTATTAACTTTAAATACATCGCTATACTGACCACAAAAATTATATTGTATCAGTAATTTTATGCATATTTGAGGCCTACCTGGATAAAATTTTGCAATTTACAGGTTTTTAAAGCTAACATTTCGCACACGATCCGTTGTTGGCCAGTCTGATAATTCTAGGAATATATACCGAATCGGGTCATTATTATTCTCTTCGTAATCCAACGAACGACTCCTTCATCCGCTGATGCATATAAATAGAAATATTTCCACGCCCACGTACACAGTGGTCAATTTTCGTTGAAACGTTTGGGAGGAAAATTTTAGCAGAATTTGCGACCCACTCACATCTCCNTAGCAGAATTTGCGACCCACTCACATCTGCTAATACAAGTGTAAACCTCATTTCATGAATAAAATATTTAACACTTGTTGCGACGGGAAAAACTATGACAGTTTTGCGCCAATTTTTAATATATATAAACACATACACACGCACGCAAGACACCAAATTAGGGTAAGACAAAAAAGACAACCCATTTCTTAAAAAGGGTGGAACATTTCCCAGTAACGAACTTAAGATAATGCACTCATGCTCCAACCAATGCTACATATTTATATTTCCGTATCTAAGCGATATTCCGAGGTGAAAAAAACCCCTAGCACTTTAGGTTGTATTTATCTGGAACCTTCAGGGGTATCGTCTATGATCACACACAAAAACCTAAACGCTGAAAAAAAAAAAAAAAAAATTCTAGTTTCTTATATAATTTTTTTAAATTTCTTTAGTACGCGCCATAATAACAGAGCTAAAAATATTCTAAAGTAGTCCCCAGTTAAATATGATCATACAAAGGTACATACGCACGTCGGTTATGTATCAGCCCNTATTTATCTGGAACCTTCAGGGGTATCGTCTATGATCACACACAAAAACCTAAACGCTGAAAAAAAAAAAAAAAATTTCTAGTTTCTTATATAATTTTTTTAAATTTCTTTAGTACGCGCCATAATAACAGAGCTAAAAATATTCTAAAGTAGTCCCCAGTTAAATATGATCATACAAAGGTACATACGCACGTCGGTTATGTATCAGCCCTGGCATGGCAGTGTATCACATACACATACCAACGAAAAAATTTCCAAATTTCAGAAGCGAGAGCAAAATGACCCATTATCGGTGTTAAATTTTGTAACAAATTTTGTGCACCTCCATCATGCCCAGAAAGAGTTCTGTTCCTTGCAAGCATACTTGTGCTGCCGTGATGCCGTGAAGATACAAAATATCGTATAATGCAAGTACATATGCAATAGATTCAAAATAAATAAATTAAAATACTCATGTGAACGCACATGAGGTTTATTATTTATGCATATTATAAAAAGTATCAGGCAGCAGGAGAAAATACTCAGGTCAGACTGTTTACTGCAATCTGCGAAATTATGATGATTTGGATACACTAGTTCAGGCTCCCCATTGAAAATAACTCCCCACGCCCATTTTGCAAAGATTATTTCTTCCATGGTGTCCCATAAGAGAGAGACAGCAATGGCTTGAGCTCTCGTTTCCCATCACAAGCATGCGTACAGCATCCTTTCTTTTGTACAAACATTTTCGCACAGGAAATCCACCTACACACCAGCCCATTCTTCACTCGGCCTCTTCCCCCCAGGACGACGAGACAAGTTCGATTCCCGACACGATCGATTGCAAATTTCGACCCTCAATTCCTCAAAAACATTCCTTCCTCAGTTCGTTTGCTTGTCAAACAAAACCCAGCCGACTTAAACAGCCCTATACAGACATAATATTTCAGATTTAACCTTATTCCCTGTAGTCCACTTTATCGTATAATTTTTCTTTGAAACAGACCATTGCATTCGAATTCATACATCACCGAAATAGTAAGACTTCAGAAAAGGAGTAGTGTAATGTTCAATAAATTAAATGTGCACAACTAGGAACACATAAATGTATTATTCTACTTTTTCCATGCATTAAATCTTTGCATTTCTCTGATGTTTTCAGATGATGGATAGTTCACTATGGTTTACATCCATGTAACCGGTTTCCTTAAGTTCAAAGATGATTAAATATATCGCTGTAGTGTGCAAGGCTTTCAAATGTTGGAGTCTATCAACAACTTAATTGGGGTCTTCAGAAAATGTGTCTCCGGAGTTCTTGTCGATTTCTGAAATATTCACGACATTTTTTTCAGCAAAGTCAGCTAGCTACAGTTTTTGCCGTCATCACTTCTTCATTATCGTGTACATGGCCCTTTCCTTTTTCGCAACTCTTCGAGCCGGAACGAAATCTCATATACGCTGTAGATAATTAGGAAAAATCAACCAGATATGACACACTATGGCCTGTTTTATTTACGGAATATTCTCAAAACACACAGCGAGCAGTGTCGCTTCGATTGTGATTAGCAGGGGTATTAACGGGTGATCATGTAATATAAAAATAGCCTCCCATGAACCCTGATGATTATTTGCTCGGGAAAAAAGCGTTGAAATGCTACCGCCATCGCTACCAAGCACGATAGAAACACATCACTTTGAATAATTACGAAAAAATGTAATATGAATACCTAACTGCCGGGTATAAATGATATCACGATCAGATCATGAATATATTATTGTAAATATGCATCAAGTCGGATTTGAACCGTGGCGATTACGTAACAGTACATCCTCGTGTTTGTTAATAATTTCTTGCGCCCTAGGGTGAAAACGAGCCCATGCTTACGCAAGCTGGAGTTCGCAAAATCGCACCTCTTTCGTTTTCCCAGATATAAAGAAATTCTTCTTTTCTTTAAAATGTCGGCAGCAATAAATGCAAGCGCTATTCCCGATGCATAAATATTTACAAACTGCTCTGTGAACACTGCGGTAATCCTTATCGCAGGGAACCAAGAAACGTGGCGGTAGAGATCAGGCGCCTTTCTATAATGGTTATATGGCACTGACACAGGACTGGACACGCTCAATACATCACACCATCCTCTTGACAGCAGTCTCTCACCTACCAGACTGCACGCCTCAGATCAAGGTGAGCTAGGTTCGATTCCTGTCAGGTTCGCACCAGTATTATCGCGCATGTGGGAAAAGTTATATGGCACTGACACAGGACTGGACACGCTCAATACATCACACCATCCTCTCGACAGCAGTATCTCACCTACCAGAGTGCACGCCTCAGATCAAGGTGAGCTAGGTTCGATTCCCGTCAGGTTCGCACCTGTATTANTCTCACCTACCAGAGTGCACGCCTCAGATCAAGGTGAGCTAGGTTCGATTCCCGTCAGGTTCGCACCTGTATTATCGCGCATGTGGGAAACTTTACTGATGCTGTTGCCAACAGTTTGACCTGTGATGGACTTGGTGATGTCCGGCAGGATTTCTCGGGACACTAGAACTTCTTCGCCTCCAAAACGTCCTCACCCATTTCAGCTGCTAAGCTGTCTCTCAACTCATAACACTGAGTGTTCCCTGAATAAAATGTACTGGTGTGGGCGGGTGGGCCACCCACCATGATATTTTAGAGTTTTAAAAAAATCGATAATACCAATGTAAATCAACGTAGATAACTGACTAAGTGTGACAGACGGGTGAAAAATTTTTCATTTTCTCGAATCAGTCGTCGGAAACGCTNGCTGTCTCTCAACTCATAACACTGAGTGTTCCCTGAATAAAATGTACTGGTGTGGGCGGGTGGGCCACCCACCATAATATTTTAGAGTTTTAAAAAAATCGATAATACCAATGTAAATCAACGTAGATAACTGCCTAAGTGTGACAGACGGGTGAAAAATTTTTCATTTTCTCGAATCAGTCGTCGGAAACGCTATTCAACACGCCAGTTTTCCAATGGATGATATCAAGGTTCTAGGAATTTGACGGCCAAAAATCCATTAACTAATCACTTAGAATGGAGGAGCATTTGTACATAAGAAGATTTTTAACCATTTAATCCAGATTTAAAAAAAACGGATGTATTATATATAAATATAAACGTGGGAGCACCCTGAGAAAACTATCATACTATGTTCGCACAGTAAAGGCCCCAGGGAAAATGTAAAACCCGAAGAAACCATTACCTATGGACTAACTTATATTTATCTAATGTATTTAAAATATGGGTTCGAAATGTTTTTTTATATTAGCATATTTATAAGCATATATATATATACTACCATATAATATGTATACTTATTTATATTACGATATATTATGCATATATATTCTTTTTACCATATAATATGCTAATAGGCATATCACATATGCATTGGCGATGGTGTGTATAAGTTTGACGTATGAACAAGTTAGGGATAATTTTTTTCCCCCATTATTTCTTAGTTTCACAGCATCAAAAAGTATCTTTGGTTTTGCCGGAATAAATAAAAAAATTTACATTAAAATTTTTTATACAAAAAAAAGGTGGTGTTAAAGCTAGAATTTCTTAAGGAAAAATATTGTACATGGAATTTATTTTCTACATTCGAAAGGTATAAACCTAACTCTANAAATCGGTTCGTGCGTTCTGGAGTTATAGCGTCAGGAAGGAAAACCCGACTTATTTTTATATAGTAGATATATTATGCATATATATTCTTTTTACCATATAATATGCTAATAGGCATATCACATATGCATTGGCGATGGTGTGTATAAGTTTGACGTATGAACAAGTTAGGGATAATTTTTTTCCCCCATTATTTCTTAGTTTCACAGCATCAAAAAGTATCTTTTGTTTTGCCGGAATAAATAAAAAAATTTACATTAAAATTTTTTATACAAAAAAAAGGTGGGTTCAAGCTAGAATTTCTTAAGGAAAAATATTGTACATGGAATTTATTTTCTACATTCGAAAGGTATAAACCTACNGGTTCAAGCTAGAATTTCTTAAGGAAAAATATTGTACATGGAATTTATTTTCTACATTCGAAAGGTATAAACCTACTTCTAAAATATCATAGTCTCTGTAATGCATTTCCTGCAATATGCTCAAGTTTTTTCGCACTTGTGAAGCCTTACCTTATATGTCTCGACGAAGATGAAGGCTGGTGAATGAGAGCTGTATGCGCGTGTCTTTGCTGGAATTCGTATTGTGGTATAAATCTGCTTGGTGGACTAGTATCTCGGGAATAAAGCTATGTTTTAGCTCGCGTAATTCATAAAGAGTGAATACTATAGACTCCTGCTGGATTAGAGGCCGTACACAAATACATATACATGTTCGCGTGCTACTTTTCATTCAGCTAAAATCACTTAGGAGTGTGAGTGAAATCTGAAGGGGAGGGTGGGGGGTTTTACCGTGGTTGAGATATATCTGTTAATGGAGCGAGCGCACACGAATTTATGAAAATACAGAAATTTGTTTGCCGTAAGTAAACTGGTTTTTATTATTTTGTACTTATGGTTTTTGAACCTGTACGCTAGCGTCTTCTCACTGTATAAAATATTTTTTTCTGCAAAACTAACTATATGTGCATTATGTAATCATATAAAGAGTTTTATATGCTGGCAATGGGTGCTAGAATAATCGCCGCATATGGAGATAGCATATGGGTATTTTTTTTCCCACTGCTTCAATTTCTTAATGAACTGATTTTATAATTGGGAAGAAATGGTTTCAAATTGAGCGTCTATGTGTGGGTTAGAGGGAATGCATTGGTTTCTTCACCTTGTGTATCTCATACGGCGAGTGTTTGTGAAGTGGTTTTTAACATTGTTTCTGGGTTTTATGTGTCATGATTCGTTCATAGAAACGAGCGTAACTTATCCGTAAACGATTTTTTACAAATGCTTTATTTATTATTTATTATTAACGGTTGTATACGTAATATATATATATATATACATTATCATTGTGATAACTAGTATATCATAAAAAAAAATCCTTAAATTGTAACAAAACTGATAAACTTAATAGTTTAATTTCTTTAAATTATAACAAAACTAATATCCGGAATATTTTACTTTTTAAATTCATAACAAAACCGATTTACCTTTTTTTTAACTTACATGAGCAGGACATAACTTGAGATAAAATAAAAATATATACATATTGTTTTAAACACATTNACTAATATCCGGAATATTTTACTTTTTAAATTCATAACAAAACCGATTTACCTTTTTTTTAACTTACATGAGCAGTACATAACTTGAGATAACATAAAAATATATACATATTGTTTTAAACACATTTATTTATTCAAACACATTACAATATTATTATCATTAATCCGCATTAAAAAAGAAATACTTTTTTACGTACATTTTTTCTCTGAGTCTTGAAGAGCATTACAGACGTAATATAAACATTTTTTTATGTACAAGCGGTTCCTTGCAGTCTTTTTTTTATGTAACACATGTTATCATAACTCCACCAACTTAGGGCTTTAGCATTGCATGAGGCACAGCAATATCTTTGATTTTCCACTCGTGAAGTTTTGGGGCGTACGTCTCGAAGAGCTGTCCAAACGGCGGGCAGCCGCAATGCTTGTGAAGGTCCATAGAGTTCGTTCCGCTGGGCACGCATTATGATTCGCTGACCCTTGGCGTCTTCCAAACGCATAAACAGGCTAATAGGGAATTATGGCAGAGTCCAGCATTGCCGGAATTTTCTCGTATGGATTTTCTTTGTACGAGATGGCAATCTGCTTGATGATGTACGAATACAACGAGCGAAAACCTTGGATGATTCTAAACATTTTTTTTCGCTAAATGTTCTTTATGTAAAAAATATGCAATGCACACACTGCGTTTCAAACATTTTTTACAAAGTAATTTAAAATTTCATTAAGTTCCATAAACATCAGTCATCTGTGATCTCGGTTTGTTTCCACGTCGGGTAGTGATTGCCATTACATTTTTTGAACGGGAGCATCTTCCATGCGTATAACTTGCGAGTAGATAACTTGCACGTGGACGTCGTCTTCTACAGGGATGGCATCTTCAACGGGGAAGTCGTCTTCCATGGACGCAGACGTCGCGAGGGCTGCTCGGCGGGCCTTGCACCAACCCCTGAGGTGCGGAGTGTAGGGAACTGTGGTGGTGCCGCCCTCGAAACACTCCTTGCACGGAAGACAATCCCGTATGTCTTCGTTGTGCTGCAGGTAGCCCGGCAAATACATTAATAGGGTCGAAATTGTGTAAGGTGCGTAGACCAGGAGAAATTCTCGCGGCAGATACGGTAACTCGTCCTGTTTGTCTGAGGCACTAAGCGAAAGCACCCTTCCAAATGCCAAAATAGCCGAAAGGATTTTATGGCCACTCGGACAAAACGCGTACATTTCTAAGAGCGAGAAAAATTACTGATTTACCGAGGGGGCTTAAGATGCGTCTTATAAAGAGTTTTTAAGGGGGGAAATGGTCCGCCCTCGCGATTAAATTAGGCAACTTATTGGTTGGAACGAAGGTTTCCGAAAACACCCAAGTAATTAGCCAATGGTAATCTTTGGCGGCGCAGTCATATACATTGGAAGGGGTTTGGCAATTAGACAATGAGAGTCAGGGGTGGGACAATTAATCAATTAATTATATTGGAAGGGAGGAGTGGAGTGTGTCAGTCGTCTGCTGTGCGCAGTGCTGGGGACAGCACCAGCAAGGTCAAACTAATGATAAACGAAGAAGCCAAGTTAACGATACAACGAAGGTGAGAGACAAGCTTCAGTAACGTAAAACAAATGACAAACGAAAAAAAAAATAATATGTTGAACGGTGGCTGTTACACCTACCAAAATGGTGGACTGTAGATTCCAAGTTTTCGGACAGCACTTACCAAAATTACGGACGGTGGCTTTGACGTCTACCAAGATGATGGAGTTAACCTACCAAGATGGTAAAATGAATATTGGTGAAGAGGGTCAAGGAAACCTCTGGACATGATTTTTTTTTTTTTTTAATATTCTCGATAATTTTAAATATTAAATTTTTGTAATTTTTTTTTTGTGGAGTTTTGGGGTTAAAGGTTAGGGTCAAGGTCACATGGATCTAATATGGCCGCCGGACGACTGGAGTGATGGCACGAACAGCTCCAATGCTCCATTACCAAGTCCCGATGTGCCAAAGTCCCCACAATCCCTCTACTCCTGCAATATGTATTTGAGAAGAGCAGGGTATATTGTGTGAAGGCCACTACTTCGAGAAGGATACCCACGCCAAGCCTGCTAAGGTCTCGGACTCCAAACAACTATCTCAGTTTACAAAGTTTTTGAACAAATTTCGTATATTTTACTACAAATGTACACACTTGGTTAGAGAGTATAAAGCTTAGTGTCTGTTCAACATGATGTCTACCACTGGCCACACGGAAAGTGCAGCACTGATTAATGTTATGACGCACACATCCGAAGATATCCGAATTTGCAGAGATTTCATTATCCCGCTGTATCATAGTAAGTAGCAGATATGTCACATAGAATCTCACTTCATGGCTTGCTGTGAGCGTGGTAAATGTGTTTCTGTCAGCAGAGGTTCTACTTTTACGGTCATGGAAGTGTTCATTTCTCGTAAAATAAAAATGGTTTTAATCGGCAAACAGATTCAATGAAATTAAATTGTCACCTCCAGCACATCGCTGCATCAAACAGTCGCAGAATTCCAATCGTTTAACGAAGGCCACTTATAACAATGCAATAATAATTTATTTGCTGCCACACTGGTACCACCAAATGCAGCCCCTAGACCGCAATTTCATGGGTCTCTTGAAGCTTACTTAAGTGAACACGTTAGAATTTGGTTACGAGATAGCCATTGACCATAATTAATGTACAAGACATGGAGATGTTTGAGAATGAGTATGCCAATTTCTCGTAGCCAGATATTGCAGGTATTTATGGATTGTATCATTCCGAATGATAACTACATGAAAGAAAGTTAAGATTTTTCTGTCAATACATGCACTCCATATTTGGACGTTCAAAACTTCAGAACCATGACGAATACAGAGTTTCTCTCGGCATATCTACATCGTCATTAGTTCTACAATAACCTCATACATTATCCATTTCTGATGGTCTAAAAGACGCCACCCACATATCCAAGCTTGGAAGAGATTTTTCGACAAGAGGAAGGATACCATCCACAACTGCTGTGATAATGTTTTTATCTGACAATAAGACACTAATACATTCAAAGATTAGCCAGCCAAAGGAAGGAGGCATTGCAATAGAGGGGATGTAGCTTATGGAGAAAGTGAAATGAGAGAAATTGAATGTGGGACAACAAAGAAACAAAATTTAATCTGAGGAGAAAAGATGACAAAAGTTCAGGTGCTGAAGAAATCTAATTATTTTACACTGTAGAATCTAAAATAGAACTCGATATTCCACAAGGACGACATAAAAATAAAGCTAACATAGTCTTCATGTTTTGTAGACACAATTTTCCATATGGACATCGGTCAAGAAATTTGGATAGCGTGCAATGTACATTTTGTGGGCAATCACTTATTTATCTATGTTTGTGATTTCACACACTATTCCTCAAGTGTTATGAATATTAATGTAGTCAATTGTTAGCAAAATATACTTTTTGGTTATTATGCAATTTAAAAATGTTTCTTAATGCTTTTTTATGTGGATTCTTACATGAGTCTGACATTGGTTAATTTTTTTAAAAAGTTCATGCTATTTTTCTTAAAGTCACACACACAATTAATGAGTTTTACAGCGAAATAAAAAATTTTATGAATTTGATAATATAACATGGTGTTACATTAATTTAAATTCAAATGAAATTTAAGATGGAATATGATACCACAGGAAATAAACAGAATGTGTATATGACTTTGATCACTAATGCATTATAAGTTACGATTTTTACATCTGAGTTGAAAAGCGGAAATGAATTTTCAAGGTATATATCACACAAGTTCATATTATAATAACCAGTGTGATAAAATTTCGTTTCTTGCTTATTAACAACAATATACTACCCAACACTCTGCATCGTTCATAATGCATCGCAGCTCCATCGTCTATGATGTTCCCCCGGGAGCAGCCTGATCTCTCCCCTCAGTCACTTTGGGCTCACGGGTTACTGTGCTGCACTGTCAGTAACCGCCGTAGCTAGTCAGATGGCCAGGACACCGTATTCCACTACGCTCTGCTATAAAGGTCCTCGGCTTTGTCATTAGACTCACCTCCTGACCTTCTACTGTGTGCACCTTGTCTCATGCTTTGGTAATGTACTCCATAGTCAAATTCGCGAATGTCTGCCCTGATCGTGCCTCCATCTGCTCTGTCTGTGTTCAAAGACTTCAGTGATTTGTATCATAAACCAAATTAATTGATTACTTAGTGAAGGACTACACAAAACAAACTTCAGTGAAAGGGCTACTGTCTGCGGTTTTGGTCATTTTAGTTTTATTGTCTCAGGTAACAAAGGTTTCCCAAACGTCTCTACCACGTCTTANCGAATGTCTGCCCTGATCGTGCCTCCATCTGCTCCGTCTGTGTTCAAAGACTTCAGTGATTTGTATCATAAACCAAATTAATTGATTACTTAGTGAAGGACTACACAAAACAAACTTCAGTGAAAGGGCTACTGTCTGCTGTTTTGGTCATTTTAGTTTTATTGTCTCAGGTAACAAAGGTTTCCCAAACGTCTCTACCACGTCTTACCTTTATTCTTTTTTCCGCGGTGTTCTCATTTAACTCGTACACTAGCATGAGAGGTGACAAGATATGCAACACAAAACACTACACTACAAATACCACAAATGTGCACTGTTCGTCTCACCGTCCTCTCGACGTTTTCACTGCTCCTATGGCACTGGAAAGCCATTTTGGAAAACCTCAGCTCATCAATGGTGATGACAATGTGTAGATGTAAATTCATCGCTACCTGTGAGGATGCCAAGCCAACCCTCGCCCCATCCAGACGTGAAGCTGCAGTGGTTCCCTGTCGCCTTCCGCCGCTGTGGCTGACTTACTTTGGTGCCATGAGGTTCCAGTGGTCTCCTGTAGCCGGCCACCGCTGATAATATTCGACGCTCGCCGACACCTCGCACCACTACTGATGTCTTCCGCTGCAGTTCTCTAATGTCCGCGCACTCGTCTCGGCGACTAAGGAAACATATAAATTAGTTTACAAAGTCATTTTCCTGTCGATACAAGCATGTGACATAGTTAATGTTGACTCAATAGGACCACATATTCTTCCACTTAACTTTACTACAATGATGTAGAATGTGTTTCAGATTTAAGATACAAACTCCTGATATATGTTCGTCACAGGAAGTGGGTTCAACAAAAAGTGGTTCCAGCTTATTTTACAAATAATTACCATCATTACCTTATCCAAACTTCCCTTGAAATATTAATCTAAAGAGGTTCTGTTTTTTTACTACAAATTTGTCGAATCAGACACAAATGTTTTTTTTTCAAAAAGGTATTATGTAAAATCATAGTTAACTGTCTGCAGGACACGTCGTTTGAACCACTCCAGTTCTATTCGACCATATTTGATAGAACATACCGTGATGTTGCCATGCCTGCGTCATTGCCAGAAAACTTCAATAGTTGCTTTGATTGCAACCTGTAGAGCTTGAAAATAACAGAATTACTTAATTTCTAATTATTGATATTTACTTTTCCCTTAAATTTTATTAGTAATTACAGTTTTGATTAAAAGTTAAGCTTCAGATTTTTGAACCGAGTATCCTTATCTGCATATTATTATTCTGCAGTTCTTATTATTGCTGAATGTTTTTATCATTATTATGGAAATATGCAGTATATTAAATCACCAAGACACCATCTTGAATCCTGGCGTTTATGTCTTCGATATTCAAATTCAATCCTAATATTTAAACGTGAACATAAAAGGTTCAGAATTTCATAAGAATTTCCATGCAATGAATGAACAGTTTTATACATGCTAAAAAAATTTCGATCATGGTATTTATTTTGTTTACACCCTCTCTAGGGGTCTGCAAACCAACATTTGTTTAATTCATTGGCATTGATAAATGTCGTCGGATATATTGAAACATCTAGAATTTCCGAAAATTTCTTATGTATTTTATTTTTTTTCCTCCCTAACATTATGATTTTTTGAAACCCACTCCTAAATTATTTGTAACTGCAACGACATTATTTTATAAAAGTAAACAGATCTTAATAAATTCATAGCTTCCTCAAAAAATAATGTTGAACTACATTTTTAATTGTTTGGGCAAATAACTAAAACTCGCCATATTGTTCTAATATATATGAAATAAGAAGGACGATGTAATATGTATATGATACATTATTAAAACAAATCCCATTAAATTTCATTTAATACTCAGAAATTAATATCTATTAGTGCTTTACTCCTTTGCATCTATAATTTTGTGGTCTACAAATTAAAATTAGTATAAAAAAATTCAATTTTTTAAAAATGTTTATAGTAATATAAATTTGTTGTAAATATTACATAAGAAAATAGAGATTTAAAAAAAAATTCAATTATAACACTGCAAAGATTCTAGGTGAGAGCAGAGAGGAAGCTTCTTCCTCTAAGCTGCGGTGNTTCTAATATATATGAAATAAGAAGGACGATGTAATATGTATATGATACATTATTAAAACAAATCCCATTAAATTTAATTTTATACTCAGAAATTAATATATACTAGTGCTTTACTCCTTTGCATCTATAATTTTGTGGTCTACAAATTAAAATTAGTATAAAAAAATTCAATTTTTTAAAAATGTTTATAGTAATATAAATTTGTTGTAAATATTACATAAGAAAATAGAGATTTTAAAAAAAATTCAATTATAACACTGCAAAGATTCTAGGTGAGAGCAGAGAGGAAGCTTCTTCCTCTAAGCTGCGGTGTTATTCATCATAACATAACATAAATATAAAAATATAAAATATTGTTCATTGCACACATTTGTTTACTCCAGTAGGTTTCTCACAAAAACTAAATACCATAACAGTAGTAGAAGAATAAGACTTCTGTGCCTGTGTACTTTGAATGTGTCTGTGAAGGACCCGAGGTGGCATATACTTCGGGTCGTCTCGGGCTTGTTCGGCAGTCTTCGTCATCTAGACAGATGTATGGTTGTATATAAAACATGTAAGAGAAATGGTGAATTGTAATACTGAGGTCGCATAGAGTAGTGGAAACTATGACGAAATCTATGGAAAATTTTGTTTTACAGTGAACCATTTGGTAACAGCGACCAGATGAATATAGCGTACATCACTGTAGATATGAGAGCAAAACTTCATACGGCAATTACTAGAGTTTATGAGAAGATGCTGCTTAATGTGCAAGATAATATTGCGAGGCACGCGGCCAGATGCTAGCGAATGGACGGCTAACACTTTGAACATCTGTTGTAAATCCCGCCTGTCTAACAAAGTTTTGTCCACTCTTATTGTGGACTGTTTGTTCGGCTCCTTATTCTTGCACTGTAGAGTATTTTGTATTAACGTGCGCTGTATAACGTTATGCATCACATCTAGAGCACAAGAGTGTATTGTTTACTGTTATCATCACTACACTACTGTGTTGCTGGCGCAGTGGCCCACACATGACCGTACATTAGATTCATGGCAAATGGTTTGCCATTATAAAAATTACCAGGTGTTACATTCCGCCATTTTTTACTCTGTGTATACTTTAGTGAGAGTGCCCAAGTGGCAGTCTTAACTTCATTTCGGGCGCACAGGCTGCCGTAGTAGTTTAGGTCTGAGCATTCCCACAGCGAACAACTGAGACGTCTGCACGCACGAACACGCACACAAAGCCCAGATTACCTCGGCCCCGTACATCTCAATTGACTCAACACTAGAAATACATTGCAGTGGAATCATACAACACCATGAGAAGCACAATGTGCCCCAGTCACAAGTCAAAAGGTACACCGAAATAGTTATATGGCTGAGCGATCAACAAATGTGGTGTCACATTGTAACTACACTACACCTAGTGACTGGGACTTATCACAAGCCTTCAAAATATAATACCTCTGAGAAGACATCGAGATGATCAAGATTAAATATTTAATGTCGTGGAACACAGAGCAGTCACACTCCGGGTTGTGAGGGAGCGAGTGCACTATGTATTGCCTACTGCAGTTGCCACTGCCTGGTACTGCGCATGCGCTCTCTGCTGCAGCGCTATACACCTGCGCCTGTGGCAGGCAGTCTGCCTAGGAAGTCTCTGACTTCTCACCTCTTCACTCTCATTTCTTCTGTTGCAGGTGTCTACTGTGGACACGGAGGGGGCGTGCCCAGTTGCACATTACCTCTTCTACCAGGAGTTGAGTTGAGTTGGGCGGCTCTTAACAACGAGGTCTTGAGAGCCGATGAGGGTGAAATTAGGTAAGAATGGAGCAGTGCTGGAATGCAGGGCGAGATAACGGGTGATGTCCCAGAAATCCCGCTGAACAGTGGCATCATTCGGCACTATTCCTACTTCCGAAAATCAGCAAGTGACACGGCCAGGCATTGAACTCGGTTTGCCTTAATGGGAGGCGAGCAGTCTAATTACTCGACCACCACGGCCACTCTTCGACCAGGAATAAGGCACATCTGCCCCCTTATTAAATCAAAGTTACCATAATTGTTTTAACTAGAAGCCTTTCTTCTACTTCTTAAATCGTATGCACTTTGTAATTTTCTTCTGTCCAGGTGTTTTCGCAAAGACTATGCCAAGTTCTGCTTCCATACTTGGTCCAGTATAACCAGTAAGCATGGAAGGCTACCATGGCCACTATAGCGGTAATTTATCCCCATACCCAGTAAAGCAACAACTGGTGGGTCCCGTTACTAGTGTTTTTTAAAATGTTAAAGCGTATTGGGCTTACCAATGACACGCACACATGTACCATCCTTACGCTGTTCCTTCAACTCTCCCCTTGGCTTCAAAGTTTGTTAGAAATAATTCTTTAATTTCGGTCACTTCATTACAGACTGAGTCGTTAATGTATATAACCTGGCGTGAGCGGAATTCTTAGAACAAATAAATAATGAAACAAATATACGACATAGGGCCTAAAGTGATTTCTGAGGGTGGTAGATTCTCTTGTACATTGCGACTTGAAATGTGTCATGTAACTATAAATTGGAAACCACTTGCGATAAAGCAACGACAATTGTCAAACAAGCAAATTTATAGAAGACAGGTCACCCCACAAAACGGCGTTACGGAGAGTACACCCCTTCGTACATTAAATAGGGATAGGCAACCATCGAATCCTAAGAATTTTTTAACCCTGCACTTAAAAAAATTTGACATGTCATGTTAGTAATCAGTATGCAAACATAAATAAGAAATATTCGTCTTGTTAGTATCTGCTAATCCCGACAGTTACAGCAGAAACCTTTTTTTTAGCTGAACATCAGATTTGTATTTACCTGGGAAGTAGGCAATCATTAAAACCTGCTATGGTTTCAGACATGCCAACTGACAACCGGGTTCATGGTTTTGTCCTAATTGAGGTAAATTACCCCTTAGCAAATGGTGGTAATGTGGAGTTGTCGAAAAAAACTTACACCATTTTCGAGCAAAAGTGCTTTTTTTGGAATGCGGAAAGTTTACATGGTTACAGCATTTGCTGAAAGTGTGAGCCACCCATATCCATACATGCACGAATGCGATGCTCATTTGATTGGCACACACGTTCAAACATACCGTATTTAGCCTGAATGGTTTAGTGTGAATTTTGTGTACATTGCCAGAGAACCTTCACATTGTCCACATCATTAGCTTACATATGTGTTTTCAAGTGACTCCACAAGCTAAAGTCGCCTGGGTTTCGTTCTGGTGATCTGGGCGGCCAAACAAATGGCTCACCTGGGCCAATCCATTGCGCTGAGTACTGCGCATCTATCTACTGCCTTGGTGTGCGACTTAAGTGTGCTGGTGCAACATCTTGCATGTACCACATGTCGTTTCGTAGATTCAGTGGTACATATTCAAGTAGTTGTGGCAGGTCGTCATCCAAGAGGTGCCGATAGGAAACTTCATATAGCCACATGGGAAGGCTGTGTAGCCCAGTAAACATCCCATTTATAATCCCAGGCCAAACGTTTTGAGAAAACAGACGTTGGAAGTGGGATTTCCTTCCTGGATGTGGGTTGATGTGTGCCTACAAAGGCTAGTTTTGGAAGTTGAAGACGCCTTGCCTCGTGAAGTATGCTTCGTTGGTGAATATTAAAGTGCCGTAGAAACATGGCGCGCCCCTAATTTGGCTTTGTAACCACTAGCAATACGATATACAGCCAGGCTGGTCAGGAGGAATAAGGGTCTGTACTGACTGGTAGTGATATGCGTGTGACGTCTCGTCATAAAATGCAACATACTGTATGCTGTGATGCGTTGAGTACATTAGCGNCAACATACTGTATGCTGTGATGCGTTGAGTACATTAGCGATTACTCAAGCTCCGGCATGTGGGTTAGCATAAATGTACGTCGTGCTCGAAGTCTAACCGCGGTTCACAAAAATCGTGGCTACTTGCATGTAGTGTTCCTGTTTCACGAAAACGCCGCCGAATTGAAGTGAATGCATGTGCATCTGGTAAATGCCGAGTTGAATACATTTCAGTTTATTGACGATGTGTATCTGATGCATTCAGCATCATTCCATCACACGTGAGATGTATGTCCATCAGTACCTCATTACTCCATCCAGCNAGCCAGGCTGGTCAGGAGGAATAAGGGTCTGTACTGACTGGTAGTGATATGCGTGTGACGTCTCGTCATAAAATGAAACATACTGTATGCTGTGATGCGTTGAGTACATTAGCGATTACTCAAGCTCCGGCATGTGGGTTAGCATAAATGTACGTCGTGCTCGAAGTCTAACCGCGGTTCACAAAAATCGTGGCTACTTGCATGTAGAGTTCCTGTTTCACGAAAACGCCGCCGAATTGAAGTGAATGCATGTGCATCTGGTAAATGCCGAGTTGAATACATTTCAGTTTATTGACGACGTGTATCTGATGCATTCAGCATCATTCCATCACACGTGAGATGTATGTCCATCAGTACCTCATTACTCCATCCAGCTCTAACTTTGTGAAGTACTGTCTGCTGTGTAAACTACAAATGCAATGCTAGCAGGCAGGCAACCAAGGTGCCACTTGGTACGATAACAGGAACCAGCTGAATTACAACAGCGGGTTTCTTAAATAACGAACTGCAAAGATTAGTGCTAGGAAGACAGCAGTGATGAAACAGAAGAAATCGAAGAAATAAAATTAAGGAAGAAAAAGAGAAACTGAAAATAGAAGTGATAAAGATAACAAAAGAAAAACTACAGTGGAATAAAGGGCAGAGAGAAGATAAAAGTGGAGACATGCCACCTATTTATATAGATTTATAGTAATTTGTTGCTGTAATGCATTTTATATTAAGTTAGTTTCGATCCTGAAAAGTTCGGTCTAGGCTATACATCCATTTCTGTCACCGCCAACTTTCTCTACTCGCCTCTATATTTTCCTTTCTCCCAAGTACAAGGAGTAGAAGAGGAGAAACATAGTGACGTAGACAAGAAAGAATCACAGGTATTTCTGTAAAGCTATGTGAGTGTGAAATGTGTATATGTATGTTGGGAACGGCTACAAATTGTTCGTAGCTTAACACACATTTAGGATATGTATAATGTTTATGTTATTAATATAAAATAAATCTACCTTGTCCTTTTTCTTATTATTTGCATTGAAGTGTAAAATACTTCTTGTAAAATATTGCATCATTGATGCTCATTCTATCTACAGCAGTAGAATAATTATGCCAGTGCGAGAGCAAGGACATAGGGCACCGGAGCCACAGCCAACTGTCGCTGTGTTGAAATTACCACTTTCCCTTAAAGTTTTCAATTTTATCTTAAAATAAAATATTTTTCCACTTAAAACAATTTTTTTCCCTTTTGTATTTCCATTTTTTCCTCGTAATTTTTCATTATTCACTCGAAAACACTGATCCCCATTTTTTAAAAAGACACCCCCAAAGGATCTTCTCGATCCACCTGAAGGACTTGGGGGGATCGGTTTTTAATTGCAAGACATCACCCCTTTCACCACACTCCTACACAAGCTCCCCTCAGCCCCTCCCCAACCACACCCTCAGCCCAATCAAACAATAAAAATAAAAGAAATATAAAATTCGAGCAATGTTAACCTTCAACTCCCCTTCTCGCTATAAAGAATGCGAACTATCAGTCCTCTTGCCATGTTTAAATAATAAAATTAACACATTATTTAAAAACCTAGAAAAAAAATTACGTTGACAACTTTTACCTCCATGTTAGATGCCAGTGACCTTGACAGTGACCCCAATAACCTTAAAGGCATGGCTCGAAATAAAATAAAACATACAATTACAAAAATCGAAAAAAATTCTAGGAATCGGAGAAGATATAATAAAACACCTAACCCCCCCCCCCCTTTTTCGCTCTCACAACCAACAACCTTACCATCTCCTGCTCGCCTCTCCGACTGCCTTCTAACCATTATTTTTTTTTAAACTGTAAAAATTTTAAAATTAATTAAAAATCGCGGAAATAATAACATTGATGAATCAAACCACCATGTTAGTTCTTGATCCTGACATTGATTACAATAAACTTAAATTTGAAAAAAAAATCACAAAATATAAAATCAAATCATGAAAATCTCGAAATAAACTATCACAAAAAACAAAGTTTGATAAGTGTGACTTTGATGTTACGATTCACATAAATATGGCAGAGCACAACCATTTCCTGGTGTGACGATCAGCAGGCGATCAACACTCGCCAGTTTTTATTGGCTGTTTAGTTCGCAGACTTCCATCCAAACAATTAAACAATACCAGCTTAAAATACAAACTGGCCATGTCAGTCTACAACAATCCCAAAACATACGAACTACTCGTACCACACATAATTTCCCACTACCCAGTCTAAGGAGTTGCTCGATATGTAATCAGTTGTTCGATATGGTGAGCAGTTGCTTTGTTATATTTATACCAAACCGTGAGCAGTGGCTCAGCGGTGAAGGTCGTCGAGCTGTTCCTCGCGAGAAGATTGAGCAAGGCTGTAATTATTTATACGACACCGTGCAGTTGCTTCGAGTGAATGGTTTTTGAGTAACTGCTTACTAATATTTATACCACTCTTTGTCTCGGCAGCTGTGCGAAGAAACCCGTCCATAAAATATCAGTCAAAAAGCATATTGGTTTGTGGAAATGTTCCCATGCGTTGTGAATTTGATTGGGCAGTCAGTTATACTCTAATTAATAATTTCGTTCAGTTTACTCACATTCAAATCTTTAAGTAGTACTATAATTGTGGGCCTAACGAGACTCAATTGAAAGGACTTCTTGCGTCTGTAGTTGAAATGATGAAAACTATCAGACATATGATATACCAGCAGGTTACTGTTCATTTTCCAATTTGAAGATACTGTTCACGTCCGCAAAGACGTTATTATTTAAAAATTAAATCACTGATTTTTTCGTTTTTGACAAGTTTCTAAATACGAATGGTTCGATCTGACATTGTGTGGTCTCCCAGTTCGTAGCCCAAAGATGACGTAACACGGTTTCTCGGTAGCGAAGCTGGACGTTACAATCCAGTTGATGCGCTGGCTTACGGGCTATCCGAGGTTAGTCTCGAGAAACCACCACCTCAAAGCCATATCAATGTTTCTGCCATCTTCTGCGTTCTTCAGCATGTTGGTATGTTCAACGGCGCTAAGCTGAATGTGAGGCGGTACACATCCGGTAAACTGGTACTTTAGTTACAAGGACTGCAAACTGTCTCCCGTATCGACGATGGCATCCGTGTGCGTGTTGGCCATAAACACCATCAGTACCTGCTTCGAATTTGTGATGACGTGCTTGAAGTCTTCGTCGAATAGCAGCAACATCGCTGGATTAATGGACAACTCGAACCTGTCTCCCACTTACACAGGAACTTTGTAGTCGTTTCGTATTCCCCAACTGGCTACCCTGAACACCGATAGCATGTTCGGCGTGGGAGTCAGTTTTATGAAAGTTGTTGGTTACTGACATATATCGTCTGGTGACAAATTAAGATCCACACAACAGTGAGATGTCATAAAAATCAATCCAGTAGTATTGCACAGTGCCGGAAGAAAGGTGACAGGCAAACAAGCAGATGTTCTATGTGTTAAAAATAGCCAGCAAAACACTTTTTCAGCAATTTTTGCGTTGTACACAAGCAGCAGTACCTCAAACCTGTTCATATGCACTGTGAAGTTTCGTATTACCAGTCATGAGCACTTACAAATTGGGAAATAAAAGTATTTTATTTGAAAATATCAGAAAACGCTATAAATAAAATAAAAATAGTGTATACAGTATATCACTAAATTAAGTTAAACAAGTAGTGAAATATTAAGTGCAAATAAAATCCACCACCCTCTAAGTACTGTTTTCTCGGACCTGGAGAGCGTTAAATTGCTGCAAAGTAACTCATTTTCTACATTTCGGCAGGGTTATTTTTAATCTGTCTTGAAAGTATGCTAAATGCTCAGGGGTACAACAATAAATACGATGTGATAATTGAAACCTCTCCGTATTTTGTTACTGAAGGGGAATATTGTTTGTACTCACAGTTTTCAGAGACTGCTTATCTTACACCAGTAAAGCACTCCTCACGATCGATTTTATTCATCCTTTGTAATTTCTGATATTTTCGATTGAAGGTTTTTTTGTTATATATTCGGGGTTTTTATACCAACCGTAATAATCATATAGGTCCTAAGCCAACATAGATTTCTTACCTCATTTCCCATATTTAATCACCTCCCAGATGCGGTAACGAATGCAAAGAAAAAAATTTGTGTGATTATTAACTATATTGTTTATTGTAAATTTATGACTTTGAACAGTAATATGGATTTTTTTCTGATCCTGTTTACTTGACCCGTCATCTCTAATAAATAACTGCAGACGTATTACTCGCATAGAAGGTACGATATCTGTACTTATATAACTCATAAAATTTAGTTATTGTGTTAGCTCTAACATACGTTTTGAGTTGGGTTACACGTTAAGACCAATAAAACTTAACTTCAATTATTGTAAAAAAAAATCATGAATATCAGATACTTTACACCGCAGAGTGTAATAATTCATTATTTGGCACGACTCTTAAGTTTTTGCCTGAAATATTGTCGTGGAAATGAGGAATTTCTGTGATCTATGTCAGCAGCTGTTATTCTGCAGTTCAGATTCTAAACGCGATTGCACGTTTGTCCAATTCCGTTAGTTTAGTACATAACAGTGATTTCTATAGCTTTCACTCAACTTCATAATTTTACTAATGTGAAATCAGCTCCATATACACACTTGGAATTCGCGATTTACAACACGTGATCGTGTAGGAAAAAACGCACACAAGACTGCTGTCTGGTTCTCGCCTGCACAAAGTCCAGCTTGCCCGCTTACTTATATAAGAGCTGGCATCGCAGCACGCTGGCATCATGCAGTAGAACTTCGAGTCCATCGCTAGTGTGTGGCTGTTGTTTTAGAACCGCATTTTCCTCACGAGGTAAGTGAGATACTTGTAGAAACACTTATATGCTAAAATGGTATATTTGATCTCAGTAATTTTGCTAGGCTTGTAGATATCGCGAGCTAATAGGTGTTTAGTTTGGTGAATTGATGGAGGAAGTTTAGAAAGGTGTGTTTAGGTGGGAGGGGGGAGGAGAGTGAGAAACTTCTACCACTTATTATTTTGTTGTAATAAAAAGACTGAATCACAAATATTTTAGACACGTCCTGTGTGGGGAAGAAATCTTGGTCTAAGCTAATAAAAATATTCCACGCGAAGGTCTTTCAATGTAGAATCCAGCAGTTCTTCTGGCTTGAGTGTGTGTGTATATTAATATATATATAGAGAGAGAGAGCGAGAGAGAGAGCTGCGTATTCTAGTCAGCTGCTAAAGTATATAAGTCGCACAATTTGTGGGTCTCCAATAAAAGTGCATTGCTTCGGAAGTATATGAGAAAGTAAAGTTGGGCTATTATAAACATGAAATTTAATTGAAATAAAAAAACTTAATAACAATACATAACAAAGCGACCTACCAAACATAAGAGTGTTGCTTACATTGCGGGATGCCTCCATGCGAGTTCCATAAATAACGACTTGCTAACAGAGATACGAACTTGCTTACTATAAACAGTTTGTTCCTGGTTTTGCAAATTAGTTTACTAGAAAGGAATCGAACCACTGACTCCTGTTTAATGTCCGAACTTTCTATCTACACAGACAAGGGGAGAAAGAACACATCTAGACTGTCAGTGCGGAATTGTCTCAGTTGTCAGCAATACTGACAATCCTTCTGAATAAAAAGGCTCGAATGAAATTTATTTACTTCCTATTTACTGCGTGGTTCTAAGAACTTAATGCCAGAAAACTATTCCGCAATTTCTTCTACGTGATAGGATTTAGTTGCAAACAGAAAGTATAGAAGTGGACATTTATTCTGGGTGTCGATGAACTGTTTAGACGATAATTGTCCTTCCTTCGTTTGTGTTTATGCAAGTTTGAGTGTGAGTGTGTCGCATGTGCGTTCATTACACTGATTACAATCAAATATTACTCTAATGAGTTCAGCAAAACTTCAATGTTTTTTATCCTTACAATAAGTTGAAAACCACTGGGATTTTAATGCTGGTCTAAATGATGTGATTTATAATGAATTCGAAAATGTGTAATATATCATCGCATCCATCCAATAAAGTTTCACTAAAAGACTGAAAATAGTATTTAATAAATATTAAACACCTTATCCACAATCCAGTTTGTAATGANAGTGATAAATATTGTGTATTGAAAAATCACTAAATACTCAGGGAAATATATTTAGAGCAATGTTATAATTTTAACGGCTGCGTATATTCATACTAATGGTGGATGGTATTTGCAGTTATAGTTTCAGGGTTTGCTTATCATATTTTAGAAACACTGTCAAAATTAATTTCCTTAAACAACTAGTAGTTTCTGACATTTTTTGTTACCAGCTTTTAACTTTCCAATTTTTGGTCATAAGCCGTATATTTATATCTACACAATTTATATTACAGATGATTGCAGCTTTATAAATATGTATGCACTCAGCAAGGGTGTGAATGCGTAGAATTAAATTATAATTTATACCATTCCTTCTACGTTCTTCGTTTTTCTTGTCACTCGGGTGTTTTTGTATTCCGGCCCACAAATCATAAACGTATTATTGCGAAACAAGTTGTGAGTCTCTGCTAAGTGGACTGACGCTAGACGATGTGCAAAAAATTGTATTTGCGTAGTGTGAGTTGTGTCACAATTAGCGAAGCAACGGGACGTTTTCATATGCTTGTGCATTGTGGAATTTTTACAAATCGTACGAAGAACCTAGACTGTCCAAAACAGCAAAATGCTGAATACTACAGACTGTCTTAACAAAATTGACTGTTCGAATATTGTGGATTGCACAAATACTGTGATCTCATAAATAATGTGGATCGCGTGACAGTTATAGGTGGTCATAAATCTATATGCTGCAGTGAAGTATGGAAATATCCTCAAGATTGTAGGACTGTGGACTGCACGGATATAAAGAAACGTTTGAAAGTTGTTTACAAACAGACTGTTTCAACACAGATTGTTTTAATTGCAAGCATATGGAAGACTTGAAAAACCACGTATTTTAATTGTATAACATTTTATGTAGAAATAAAATTTCGATTTATTTTTTTTCTCGAAGCGATTTACAAGTGAAAATAATTTGCATCTATAACGCAGTGCAACATAATAATAATAATAATATCTATAAAATATATCATGTTAGCTATATGTGTGTGTAATCATACTATATCACTTTACACGCACGGACTAATAACAGTTATTTATCTTTAATTCCTTATTTATGTGTAACCTGTTGATTGATTTACGAACTCCTACACAGCAGCTCTAGTTACATAGGTAAATACCTTATAGTGCAAATAAATCGGTGTAAAAATTCTTTAATAATGAAGTATATTCGTACATTAACAATCTGAATATTTCAATGCAGCAAACTATCTTCATATGACTGGAGGTCATAATGTCAGACATCGCGTCATTACTGCGCTTCCATAATACAGTAATCATGATGACATTTGACGTTAGCAGACTTCAGATCACGCATGACGTACTTATGAAGTATATCAACAACCTTGAGGTCTAAGAGAAACTGTGTATGTTATATATATCACATCAGTTGATTGACCTTCACATATATAGTGGACTCTTTTCGCTTGCTGTTAAGTGCCAGAACAACTGATGTGATTACAATGTAAACGAAGATTAATTAAAGCCTGAAAAGTTACGGAAAATATATTTTTCTCTAAATTATAATTTTATTAATTACGAAATTTTTAAATATTATCGGTATAACAGCTGATATGTGCAATTGTGGATGCTTTCTATCCGTGCCTCATACTTACAGTACACTAAGTTAATATAGATTGCTATTAAATGTAACAGCATATTGGAAAATACCTTGGAAAATCAACACTTTCTGTAAAATTTTCTCTCAGACAAATGTTAGACGTATTTTACTTATCAGAATTGCAATAGGAAAAGTTTCAGCTTTAACAAATTTATTGGTAGCATCATTTTAAAGTTTGTTAATCTGTTACTATAATAGTTATCATATATAAATAAGATATTATAAAGGTTACGTTGTCTGACGTAGAAAATATCGCACCATGCAGGCGTGAATGCAGTAATATGAAACATGCATAGCTGTTATACACAGGCCTCTTATACACTTGATCATCATGTCTGGCCAATAACAAGGATCACGTACGTGATATAGGCAGAAAACCAGCACGTGACTCCGTCACTCCAGACGTCGTCACGGCAGCGCGTAGTGAGTGTTTTGTCTGTTGCTGAGTCTGGAGAACGAACAAGGCGTTATATTGTGTAAGAAGGGCACGCGATGCAACAACCGTCTGATACATTTAGCGACAGTGTTCCCAGGAAGAAAATGTGTATCGTCGTAGTGGGACCAGAGCTCGGAGGGAGACTGACGTCAGAGCACACAAAATGTTGTATAAGGCGATTGTCAAATTAGTCCTACTGTATTTATGTACAATAGTATTGTTGGACGAATTCTTAGGAAGTACCACATAACGTGTTATAAACTCTTTTTTTATCTCTCAGGCACTTACTGATGTGCATATACTTTTCTAGATCTAGTTCAGTGAAACGTAACAAAACATTAATCAAGCACTTAGAATTTCACATTACGAAATTGTTTTTCATATTAAAATAAATTTTAATAATTATTCTGAAATATNAATCAAGCACTTAGAATTTCACATTACGAAATTGTTTTTCATATTAAAATAAATTTTAATAATTATTCTGAAATATAAATTATCAGAAAACGGCAATTTGTTAAATGTGTTAAAGTTAAGGGTATAACAAAAAAATATATATGTTATTTATAGTGTAGTAATTACTTATTACTCAAAAAATTCTTAACTTGAATAGTTTGAATAATGAGGTTNAATCAAGCACTTAGAATTTCACATTACGAAATTGTTTTTCATATTAAAATAAATTTTAATAATTATTCTGAAATAGAAATTATCAGAAAATGGCAATTTGTTAAATGTGTTAAAGTTAAGGGTATAACAAAAAAAAATATATGTTATTTATAGTGTAGTAATTACTTATTACTCAAAAAATTCTTAACTTGAATAGTTTGAATAATGAGGTTTTCTTTATCGGCCTAATCCTTTGCAAATGAACGTTCTGCCAATTTGACAGATGAGTATATAATCAGTTTTTTATTAAATAAACCTAAGAAAGCAATTTTAGACTCCCTGTATTCTTTTCTCTATATACCTGCATTATTTTATTTTATAAATCCGAATACGCGTTTTAAAAATTAATGTTACTAGTTTTAATATAATTAATGGAATTGACTTGATATTTAATTTTCAGCACCAGTATTTCTACATAATATTGTTTTGAGTGATATTTGTAACACGTTCAACAACGCTGCAGTAATGCCACGGTGGGGAATGAACATCCCTCTCATTTGGAAATGGAAACTCTATAATTTATAAGTTAATTAAATACCCTACTGTCTGATTTGTTGTGGGAAATGTTAGTTGGTCGGAAAATTAATATGAAACTAGTACTACGTGTAATATTGGTTAAGCAATTTAGAATATATTTATGGGCAAATAAAAGATTTTTCATTTATCTGTCATCTTCTTCTAAAATGTTCCCAACAATATTTCACATATATATAAAGTTATGTAAAAGTAACCAAATATTTAAACACTCACACATCTGTAAAATTGTTCTTTAATATTTGTAAAATAACTGAAATTAGAATTTTTGAATAATTATTTTAAACCGTCGTCTAAAGGAATGTAATTTAGAAACCTACTTATTTTAAAGATAAAATATTATTAATTACGATTCAAACCATTCGGTTTGTGTAAAGATGTGTTTCACGATGGAAGTTTCCTTGGCAGACTTCATGGAAGCTGCATAGCCGCTCGTATGGATTGTTTTATAGAATAATTAGCCGACTGTGGCCATTTACATAAATGTTGTGTTAATTAATTGTGTACCATTTTCCGTGGAAGGTTCTCTACGTGAAAGGAAGTTTTGCCAACCATAGATTGGGTATTGATAAGGCGCTCTTAGAGAAGACAGTTTAAATATAAATTATTTATTTTGAAGAAAATTATAAGGCCATTGAAAACTGTGAAGTCAATAGAAAAAATTATGAAAGTGTAGTTTATTCATACAACACCAAAACATCGCCAATTCTGGTATATATCTGTTTTTAACACAAACTTTTCCAGTTACCACAAAAAAATGGCACTCCATGCATTAACGGATATCATATAAGTTGTAAGTGGAATCCATCCTAGTATCCCATTTTTTATTAAATTTCTACAAATCTTATACTAGGATGTATTTCACTGTCAGATTATATTAAATCCATTAGTGCATGGAGTGGTTTTTTTGATATAGTTGGAACAGTTTGTGTTTTATGTGGATATTCTAAGTAATTAAAAAATATTATTCTGAATAAACCCAATTTTTAGGTTTATTTTCAATTAACTTCACTCTTATTCAATAACCTCATAATTTTCTCACAATTAAATAAACTATACGAATGCTGTCTTCACTAAGTGTGCCCTATCACCACCCTCTCTCTAGTTGGCCAAACTTTCTGCAATGTAGAGAATATTCTACTTGTATCGTAACACAGGATACGCAACCAAATACTGCATCCATACATGCTTGCATG
>NQII01012175.1:0-22071 GCA_002778355.1 Clitarchus hookeri
TCCATAACAGCGATAGAAATGGCAATGTTCTGGTTAACATGATTTACATACTTAAAGGTATAATTAATATATAAACACTACAGACGTAAGGTAAGTTAGTATTGTGGTCAATGTTGTGCAATAGTTAGGCTATGGGTGTGTGTTCTAGGAATTGTGCTGGCCAAGTTTAATTAATTTTTCATAAATTATAGTTTGAAAATTTTTTTTTTTTTAATCATTCGCGCTTATTTATTTTTACATTTATTTTCTACAAGAAAACCAATAAAATTGTGNAACATAATATTTAAAAGTTAAAATATAATATATATTGTTGTTTGTTACACTTTTAAGTTGTGCTTCCTGTTTAACATTTGCAGGTTGGTGACTTACAAAGACAACTGGACGATAAGACCTCGGAAAACGAGAGTAACGTGAAAAAGGTATGTTAAACATCTGGTCAACAACGCCCGGGAGGCGGAAACACTTTCCTAAGATAAATTTAATTTTCATGTCTCCAGAAAAGTTAAGAGAATGCCTGTCCTGAAAATCGTGAATGTTTTTTTTTTATGCCGGAAAAATCCCCGACAAATCTAATAAATTGAATTTTCTCAGTTATCTGCAATACAAGGTTTTTAATAGGCTTACAGATCAACAGGATAATGCGTAGAGTTTCATACATTTTCTAAAGTCGCTATTTCTTGGTTAATGTGACATACGGGATTGCATGCAAAGAAAAATCACATCGTCTTCCTTGCAGTTATAAATTAAATAACACTAGTATCGGTAAAGGAGATTTAACAATACGATAAATTTAAAGAAGCAATATGGTGTACTTTGCCGAAACGNAATGGAATTTTCTCAGTTATCTGCAATACAAGGTTTTTAATAGGCTTACAGATCAACAGGATAATGCGTAGAGTTTCATACATTTTCTAAAGTCGCTATTTCTTGGTTAATGTGACATACGGGATTGCATGCAAAGAAAAATCACATCGTCTTCCTTGCAGTTATAAATTAAATAACACTAGTATCGGTAATGGAGATTTAACAATACGATAAATTTAAAGAAGCAATATGGTGTACTTTGCCGAAAAGAACGTCAAACTAATGTAAAACAACTAACGGCAAAAAATGATAAATAAAAAATAGCTGGTTTCTATCCCCGTTTATTGTTACTCTTAATACATATCCATCCTATATTTTATTGAACTGTCACAGTGGTCTGGATATGTGGTTTATAAAATACAAATTTGGTGATACAATCTGTAATAAACTTGTAAAAAAATGTTTGTAATTTGTACTGAGAAACTGTTTGTAATTTTTGCAAATGCTTGTAACAATATAAAAACTTTTCTTGTAAAACTACTCGTTTGTAAAACTACAAGGGCTGTGTTTGTAAAAGACTTCAAGAAATGTTTGTTACAGACTTCAAGAAATGTTTGTACAATATTAACCTGTATCAATAAGCTTCAGCATAACGGGGGACACTAAACTACGTAAATCCATGAATAGGTGTTTGTGTGAAAATTATGGGTGATGTAGTCAAGTGTAGTTACGTGCAAAAATAAATGTATTGCGATTTTAAATAACGTTAAACGGCCAAAATTACTCAAATAATCATAATAAAACGAAAATTTCAATCAATGGTGACCGTATTACTCATTAACCGTTAACGATTCCTAGCAACACGGAACCCTTATAAATAATATACAGTTAATGGTTATACTTCCTTAAGGATTTATGGTTCATGAAGTTCATGAAAAGAAGTAGGAGAGTNTAAATCCATGAATAGGTGTTTGTGTGAAAATTATGGGTGATGTAGTCAAGTGTAGTTACGTGCAAAAATAAATGTTTTGCGATTTTAAATAACGTTAAACGGCCAAAATTACTCAAATAATCATAATAAAACGAAAATTTCAATCAATGGTGACCGTATTACTCATTAACTGTTAACGATTCCTAGCAACACGGAACCCTTAAAAATAATATACAGTTAATGGTTATACTTCCTTAAGGATTTATGGTTCATGAAGTTCATGAAAAGAAGTAGGAGAGTAATTAATATATATACCTAATTAATTCAGGGGGATCTTTACTGGCTCAAATTGCAATAATTACTGCGTGATGTAGTTAGTGGGGCTAGGGATCGAGGTAGGTGTAAAGGACAATCTGTTATGTGAGGACAAGGATATAAGATGCTCCNGATTTATGGTTCATGAAGTTCATGAAAAGAAGTAGGAGAGTAATTAATATATATACCTAATTAATTCAGGGGGATATTTACTGGCTCAAATTGCAATAATTACTGCGTGATGTAGTTAGTGGGGCTAGGGATCGAGGTAGGTGTAAAGGACAATCTGTTATGTGAGGACAAGGATATAAGATGCTCCGGGCTTGCTCTCTCTTCCTAGTGTAAGACACTTACCACCAATCGCCGCTCGGAGACGCCGTTCAGGGAGGACCGACAACGACTGACACCCCGGCCCTTAGCCGCCGTCTCCACCACACTTCTCCTTCATTCCCACCTGCCCAGATATCCGTGATTCCTATTGGCTCTCCCTTGGGTCCTGGGCGGGGTTACAGCCGTTAGATGTTGATGCCAGACTCTGATATTGTACGTAATTCTGCATATTCCTGCGGTCTTAGTTGTTGCATTACAATGGCCGTTGTTTGTGAACATTGTTTTAGTAATATCAGTTGGCCGCATTCCTTCCTTACCCAGCCTCGCTTCTTGTGTAGTAAGAGTAACAAAACGTATTCTTCTTAATCAAACAACTTCCTTATTTGAAGAAGTAGGTATAAATATAGTTCCATAACAGCGATAGAAATGGCAATGTTCTGGTTAACATGATTTACATACTTAAAGGTATAATTAATATATAAATAAACACTACAGACGTAAGGTAAGTTAGTATTGTGGTTAATGTTGTGCAAAAGTTAGACTATGGGTGTGTGTTCTAGGAATTGTGCTGGCCAAGTTTAATTAATTTTTCATAAATTATAGTTTGAAATTTTTTTTTTTTTAATCATTCGCGCTTATTTATTTTTACATTTATTTTCTACAAGAAAACCAATAAAATTGTGTACAGTTCTCAATAATATAATATAAATGTAATACAAGGTTATCATTTGTAAAATTACAAATATATGTTTTAAAGATTTTACAACACAACTCTTTGTAGTTTTACAAAGAAATTATGTGGTAACTAGGTTTCCCAAGATTTTTCTCATAAAAGTAACACTTTTTTTATTGTAGCGTTCGAAGCCAGTTATTNGACTATGGGTGTGTGTTCTAGGAATTGTGCTGGCCAAGTTTAATTAATTTTTCATAAATTATAGTTTGAAATTTTATTTTTTTTTAATCATTCGCGCTTATTTATTTTTACATTTATTTTCTACAAGAAAACCAATAAAATTGTGTACAGTTCTCAATAATATAATATAAATGTAATACAAGGTTATCATTTGTAAAATTACAAATATATGTTTTAATGATTTTACAACACAACTCTTTGTAGTTTTACAAAGAAATTTACACCATTGATCCAAAGGGTTCTAAAAAGAGTATAAAGTAACACTTTTTTTATTGTAGCGTTCGAAGCCAGTTATTCTTATTTTATTTTCTTAATTTTCGTTTAAGTATTCTGTAGCTGTGAAAGTTAAGGTATGCAGTATCATTTAATTTCTACGGTTCCGTCTACATGCTTAATTAACACTTTATTCCACAGGGGTACAAAATTCTATCTGTGTATAAATTTTTATTTCAGTTTAAACATTTTCCATATGTTTATAAAACGCATATTATATATTTATATGGAAATATGGAAATCTCTGTTTCCACTTATATCGATAAAAAATATTAAANTATAAAACGCATATTATATATTTATATGGAAATATGGAAATCTCTGTTTCCACTTATATCGATAAAAAATATTAAAAATGATTTTTTCATCTGTCAGAAAACAAGTTTTGTCATGCTAGGATAATGAATTTTCTTCNAAAAATATTAAAAATGATTTTTTCATCTGTCAGAAAACAAGTTTTGTCATGCTAGGATAATGAATTTTCTTCATGTCTTTATTCATGTAAAACTTAAGAACTCCCTCTGATTTTTCATCTGCTTTTTGGCTCATTTCAATACGAGATTACATTTGTTTTATCTGAGGCGACCAGCGAGTGAAAATATATTCTGCAAGAAGTGTTATACCATAAAGCTNACATTTGTTTTATCTGAGGCGACCAGCGAGTGAAAATATATTCTGCAAGAAGTGTTATACCATAAAGCTGTACTCGTCATAAGTTCCGGAGGGTAACAGCCGCTACACAAGTGCTAGTAACAGAGAACTAGACTGTAACACATGGCGAAATTAAGTATATAATATCAATCCCAATGTATCAGTGTCCAGCACTGTACATTCCACTTTAATACCTTCATTAATACGTCTACTTGTAATACCCTTTGTCTTCTGTTTAAATTTGCAATCGTGTACTGAACTAAATTTGTGTAACAAAATTCCTGACCATATGTTACCTGAGACCCAAATTCAGATCGTTTGTTATTTAAAACACAAAATTTTTACCAAAGGAATAAGTCTTTGTTATACAAACCTTCTATTTAATATATATTTTATTTAAAGGATTCAGCAATANCCCAAATTCAGATCGTTTGTTATTTAAAACACAAAATTTTTTACCAAAGGAATAAGTCTTTGTTATACAAACCTTATATTTAATATATATTTTATTTAAAGGATTCAGCAATAAAATTTATGTTACTAAATGTATTTTTAAGTTTTCTGTTAATCTGTTAAATAACAAAGTATCAAAATATATTACAATTTAAAAGGTCTAATTTCGAAATTATTTATTTGTGTAATTTTCTGTTGTATATTTTTGTAGTTGGATGATCTGCAAGTAAAATTTGAGGCTAAATCTAGAGAGAGTGAACAGAATTTGGAAAAAGGTTCATTTATTATTAGAATCATAAATATAAATTAAAAATTTGTTATTTAAGTTTAATTTAAGTTAACATTATCTTTAATATATGTAGCGCAATCTTGTAGTCATGGAGCATCACAAAACATGTAATATTTATTTATAATTTACTTAGTTTTTACAATGATTCAGTATATGCTATATTATTCTATCTACACTATTAAAACTCTGCTAGACAAAACAATCATGTTTGATAAGTCAGAAGTTTTAAACAGATAAGTAACACAATGTAATTCCACGATTGCAGTAATGCTTTAAAGAGAATTGGGATTAAACATTTTTGCAACTGCTGAAATATGCAATTAGCTATAAGCTTTAGCCAACAAAGGTTTCCTTTATTAAACAAACTTTAGTGTTTCCTTGAACGGACGTTACCCAAATAGCGGACAGACAAATGATTGTTTTCTTGCTCGAGGAGAGTATGTACACCGTGCATTAAACATTTCTGCGCACCAAAAATCCTTTGTTTTTATATTCGTACGCAATAATGTTTCTTACAATTATTATTTCGTCCAGAAAAAAATGATTCAGACCAGATATGTTTTTTATAGAGATATGTCAAAACTAAAAATTTTGTGATTTTAGGACTTGTAACAAATAAAAAATAAATAATTTGCCATATTTAAAAAATTCTCATTTCAATAACGTAATATGTGAAACTTTAAAATGTCTGTCTAGTGACGCTTAGGAATATTTCTGCAATTTTCAAATATTGTTCAAAATAAGTAAAGTTTAGCATTTTTTGTAGCTTTTTATTACATATTGTAAAATTAATTTTGCTGAGAGTATATTAAAATTGATTAAAAATTGCGTCGATATCAATCACTCGTATTAAGTTTTGTGTCTTTGTTAACGTTTGTTTTAACTGTAAGTCTCAAAATCACAAACTTTGTAATTGTGACATGGAATTGTGCAAAAAATATGGAATCTAAAATTTGTAATGCCTGGAACTAGTACATGTAACTTATGCCAAAGAATATAAAATATTTATTATTTCGGTGAGTACCAGCCTAAAAATCAGAAACCCCCTGTAAAACAAAAAATCTGTGAATAGTGTTTTATATAAACGCGGTTGATAATATTATCCCTCTTATTTTGTAAATGACCGTTTGCCGCCTAAGTTTCCATCCAACTTCGTTAACCATTCGTTCTAAGCAATTTTTAATGACATCCTGCTAGGAAGTAGGTCTGTATTAATAACGTCTTCTTGTCGCAACATACTCAGGTGAACCATTTGTGAGATAAGTCATGTTGAACATCCAAACCTGAATATTTGTTGAAAACCAGGTAGCCATACCACAATACAGATTAAGGTTATTTAAATGGTAATTTTCAGCGGCACACAGCTACCTTAATAATCGCTAGACGAGAAAAGTGGTACTTTCATGTCAGTCTTGACGCTACTGCAACCTGAGTTATACAGAGTGGTGGCTAGTAGGGTAATGAGTTACTGTACTTTGTTGCACACTAAGGGCACCTGTAGTTCTTGCATAAGGGGTGAACAAATACTCTTATTCTCAGTTTGTTAACACACAAGTGTTTTATTTTACAGAATATAACATAGATATTTACAAACAACACACACGATACTGAGCTCTTCCACACATTGTAGGCCTGAAGGGCGGGTTGGCGGAATGCTATGCGTCGGGGAAAGGTTGCTTGAATGGAGACGTTTTTACTTAACTGTGACTGCGGCTTTTGGTGAGTTGTCTTCGTTAGTTGGTACTAATTTCTGAGCTGTGGTCTGCACAATTCTGGTCGTGGCACCCCTGCTTCCTTCGTCGTGAGCCGCCTTCTCTGCCATTTCTCTTGCGTGGCTGAATGTTATCCACCGAGCCATTCGCCTCGGGACATTCCCTGTGTCATGCGATCCTCGGTTCATTCCCGGGGGTGAATCCCAGGGTTGAAAATTGCGTGGTCAGCTGCCTACCCTGGATATGTGGTAACGGCGCTATGCCTATTCTAGTATGCGACATGCGTCATTCTTATATTTTCCCCAGAAACTCACTGCCGGAGATTGTCTCCATGTATTAGAAACACGTTGTATATGCTGGTTTCAAAATGTGTAGTGTGTGGGTTGGTCGCTTGCTTCAGGTCTGTGGAGGAATGGACGGTCCTCAGTAGAAGTAGAGTATATTATTATTCATTAGTGGGAAGTGTAATACATGAATGATCCCTACCCACTTTGGGAAGTAGAATAAATATTAAAATGATTATTAGCTTAGGGCATTACTATTCCATATTTTGGTTTCAGAACATTTTATTTTTAATTGGCTTGTTTCAATTGCTCCATGTTTTAACTCTATGAATTCTTCATTTCAACTTTTTCTTGTTTTAAGTCAATTATATTTATATACAATACAATCCATCCATGTTTATAAACATTCCAAAACTTTTTCGAAAACTGTCTATAATTCTTTATAAATGGAAGGAAAATATGTATTATTTGTGGTATTGGATCTCGAGCTCATTTCAATTCGCCATGCTTCTCCATAGAGAATAACATAAAGATGTAATACTGCTGAGTATGAACACTTCTCAGAGTCAGAAATTCACGGACATATATCACTAAAAAAGTTCCAAAACCTGGACCGGTAATCAAACAGCGAAACTCATATCTCACTTTAGTGTCACTATTCATCTTCTGCCACTTGTAGTTAGTAATTGTTGAGTGTTACAGGCACCATTTATTTCGTGTTTAATTTAGTTCTGCGAGGAAGCCCCCAATTTACATCGCTTCGAATGTGTTTAGCAGGGGCATTGAAGAGGGAGAATGTTAACGAAAAATAGCCTCCTATGGACCCTGATATATATCGACTTTGGAAGTAATCGTTGAAGTATAACTGCTGTCGATACCAAGCTCTATGGAAAACATCACTTTGAATATTTACGAAAAAATCTAATATGAAAACCTTATTGTTTAATATAACAGCGATAACGATCAGATCATTAATATAAAATTGTAAATATGCATCAAATCGGTTTTANCCTTATTGTTTAATATAACAGCGATAACGATCAGATCATTAATATAAAATTGTAAATATGCATCAAATCGGTTTTATACAATGGCGATATCGTTCAGACATATTCTCATGATTTTTAATAATGCCTATCCGCCCTANCCTTATTGTTTAATATAACAGCGATAACGATCAGATCATTAATATAAAATTGTAAATATGCATCAAATCGGTTTTGTACAATGGCGATATCGTTCAGACATATTCTCATGATTTTTTATAATGCCTATCCACCCTAGGGTTAAATCGATCTCATGCTTATACAAGTTGAAGTTATCAACATTGCTCCTCAGTCCTTCACCAGAGATAAAGTAATTATTTAATCCATTAAAATTACTGCAGCAAAAAATGCNATTGCTCCTCAGTCCTTCACCAGAGATAAAGTAATTATTTAATCCATTAAAATTACTGCAGCAAAAAATGCAGGCTCCAATCCTGATGCATAAATATTTACAAACTTTTCTATGAACGCTGTGATAATCACCATCCCAGAGAATTATGAAATGTGGCGATGGTAATCAGGTACCCTTTCTATAATGATTGTTTGGCACCGAAAAAGGACGGGAAACAANATTATGAAATGTGGCGATGGTAATCAGGTACCCTTTCTATAATGATTGTTTGGCACCGAAAAAGGACGGGAAACAATTAATATTTCACCCCATACTCTCGACAACAGTTACACAGCATCTAGAGCGCATGCCTCCCATCAAAGGGGAGCTAGGTTCAATTCCTGGCAGGGGTCGCACCTGCAATTTCGCGCATGTGGGAAACATGATTGATGCCNCAAAGGGGAGCTAGGTTCAATTCCTGGCAGGGGTCGCACCTGCAATTTCGCGCATGTGGGAAACATGATTGATGCCGTTGCCAACAGTAACACCCGCGATGGACTTGGCGTTGTCCGACGGTTTTTCTCGAGACAATTCCTTTTCTTCACCAACCTCAACGTCCTCACCCATTTCAGCTGCTGAGCTCTCTCTCAACTCAAAACACATGGTGTCCCCTGAAAAAAATGTACTGGTGTGGGAGAGTGGGCCACCCACCACGATGCTTACCAGCTTTAAGATAATCATTAAATTCCAATGTTTATCAAATCAGATCACTGACGAAGAGTAACCGACGAGTAAAAAAATTTTCATTTTCTCTATTTAGCTGTACCTTTGGGTCGAAAGGTCACCTTCTATAGCTACAATGTCCAATTGGTCGACCAAGAATCAGTCAGCTCATTACTAAGAATGGCGGAGCAGTCGTCCGTAGGAAGATGTATGCCCATTTAATACACAAAGAATAGAGAGATATATTTTATATAATTTAAAAAATGTGGCGGCACCCTGAAAAAACGNTGCCCATTTAATACACAAAGAATAGAGAGATATATTTTATATAATTTAAAAAATGTGGCGGCACCCTGAAAAAACGCATATACTCTCTTAACACCATAAAAGGTCAAGGGTAAATATAATACCAGCAGATAACGTTACCTTTGTACTAGCATATATTTATGTTAATGTTTAATATGCTTTAGGCATATATTTTTGTCTTACCGTAGAATATGCACTTATATTTTATTACCTTATAATATGCATATATTGTCAGATAACCATATAATATGAATATAGGCATATAAAATAAGCATTAGCGACGTTATATGCTGGTATTACATTTGGTCCGGGGTCTTGTAAGCGTGAACAGTGTATAAGGATTTTCTCAAGGTATTCGCACATTTTTTTAAAAATAAATATAATACATCTGTATATTCTCTCTGTATTAAACAGACAAATATCTTCCTATGGACAACCGCTCCTCCATTCTGAGTGANAATACATCTGTATATTCTCTCTGTATTAAACAGACAAATATCTTCCTATGGACAACCGCTCCTCCATTCTGAGTGATGAGCTGACTTATTCTCAGCCGACAAATTCCTTGTACCTCAATATCTTTCACTGGAAAATTTGGGGGTTGAACTGTTTTTCCGACAGCTGACTTGAGAATATGGAAAAAAATTCCCACGTCGGTTATTCTTCGTCAGTGATCTGCATTGATTAACATTGGTACTAAGCAATTTTCTTAAGGCACGAAAATATTGTGGTGGGCGCCCACCCACCCGCACCAGTATATTTGTTTCCGGCGAAACTGTGTGTTTTAAGTTGAAAGAGAGCTTAGCAGCGGTAATGGTTGAGGACGTTTACTATGGTGAAGAAGGTGAAGTACCCGAGAAAATCTGCTTGACATCGCCAAGTCCATCACGGGTTATACTGTTGGCAACGGCATCAATCACGTTTCCCACATTCGCGAAAATACAGGTGTGACCCCCGCCGGGAATCAAACCTATATCGTATTGATGGGAGGCGTGCGCTCTGGTAGCTGTGAAATTACTGTCGAGAGGATGGTGTCAAGTATTGAGCGTCTCCGGTTCCTGTGTCGATGCCAAACAATCGTTATAGAAAGGATGCCTGATATCCACCACCACATTTCATGGTTATCTGGGATGGTGATTATCNATGCCAAACAATCGTTATAGAAAGGATGCCTGATATCCACCACCACATTTCATGGTTATCTGGGATGGTGATTATCGCAGTGTCCATAGAAAAGTTTGTAAATATGTATGCATCGGGAATAGTGCCTGCATTTATTGCTGCCGTCATTTTGATNCAGTGTCCATAGAAAAGTTTGTAAATATGTATGCATCGGGAATAGTGCCTGCATTTATTGCTGCCGTCATTTTGATGAAATGAAGTATTACTTTATCTCTGGTGAAGGAATGAGCTGCGATGTTGAGAACTGTTACTTTCATAGGCGTGGGCTTGTTTTTATACTGGGGTGCAAAGCATTATTTAGAAACATGAGGATGTGTCTCACGTAAGAGTAATGGGTCAAAACTGAGTTGATGCTTATTTACAATCATATATTCATGATCTATTCTTGATCTCCGTTATACACGGCAGTAAAGTTTGCATATAAAATTTTCTTAAATATATAATGTTATGTTTTTCCATCGCCCTTGGTATCGATGGGAGTGGTATTTAACGGTTATTTTCTGAGTTGATTCATATTAAGGTAAATGGGAGAATATTTTCTCATGACATGCTCTCTCGTCAATACCCCAGCTAATCACAATCGAAGCGACGCTGCGAGCTGTGTGTTGTGAATATTGCGTTAAAAAAAACAGGTTATCGGAGTGATTTTACCTGAATTTCTTCAGAGTATATGGGATTTCGTTCCTACTCTAAGAGTTGCGTAAAAGGGAAAGGCAATGCATACGATAATGAAGACAATGTTGACGGTGAATTTGTATAAATTTTTTTTATTTCTTCACACACGTCGTCGCCGGTTATGCTTAAACAGTGACATGAAGACAAGAACACCGACTACATACTTCTGCAATACCATAATGAATTTGTTGACAGACTCAGGCATTTGATTCCCTTGCACAGAAAAGATATGTATTTAATCATCTGTGAACTTAACGAAAAGGGTTAATTCGAATGAAGCCATTCTGTAGTATCAATCATCTGCAAACATCAGATAAATGCCAATATTGAATGCATGGAAAAAGTAGGCTAATACATTTATGTGTACTAAGTTGTGCAATTATACTTTTTTGAACCTTATCCTACTGCTATACTAAAAACCTTTATATTTCAGTAATGTATATGATTGAACGCAAGGGTCTGTTTTAAAGAAAAATTGAACGAGAAAGTGGGTCACGGGGAATTTACTTCAATTTGAATAATTATGTCTTTCTTGTCGGGAAATTTAATTCGACTGATATTTGTTTGGCACACAAACGAACTAAGGAAGAAATGTTTATGAAGAATGAAATAGCGAAAATCTGGTAGCTACCCTGCCAGGACTCGAACTTGTCTCATTGTGTTGGGGAGAAGAGGCCAAGTGAAAAATGAGCTGGTGTTTAGGTGGACCTCCTGTGCGAAAATGTATGTACAAAGGAAAGGATGCTGTACGCGTTGTCATGATAGGACACGCGAGCTCCAGCCACTGCAGTCCCCCTTTTACGTGTCGCAGTGGAAGAGGTCATCGTTGCGAAATGTGCCGTTTTCGATGGGCAGCCTGTACTGGTTTGTTCAAATCTTCATAATTTTGCAGATTGAAGTAGGCTTTCTGACCGGAGTAATCTCTCCTGCAGCCTGATACTGTTTAATTTCGCATGGGTAATAAACATCATGTTTGTAAAAACGAGTATTTTTAATATTATTTTTTTATATATTGCTTATGTACTTGAATTATACGAGATTTTGCTTCTGGGTGGCATCACGAGGTGCTGAGAGAGCGCTAGTATGCTAGCAAGCATCATAACTCTTTCTGGACATGGTGATGAAACACAAAGTTTGTCGCAAAAATTAAAACCGATAATAGATTATTAAGTTCTCGCTTCTGATCTTTTGAAAATGTATCGTTGGTATGTCTAAGAGATACACTGACATGCGTGGGACCGAACATTATCAACGTGCGCATGTATTTCTGCTGTTACATAGTTAACTGAGAAATATTTTAGAATTGGTATTTAGCTCTGAAATTATAATCTGAACTCCATAAATAAAAATAAAATTGATTTTAGTTGACAATAATTTTTAATTTTTTTTTTCGTTAAAAATCCAAAACCAAAATACTTGTATATGGTTTCCTTTGAAGGCTTTAAATTAATACAGCATAAAAAATTAAGTTTTTTTTTAATTTTGGGCTTTGATTCGGAAATATAAATATGTGGTAATATTCAGGCATGAAGTGTATTTATCAGATGTTTGTTACTTGGCAATTTTTTTCTCCTATTTCTGTAATGAGTGGCCGGTTTTATGTTATCTNTGTATTTATCAGATGTTTGTTACTTGGCAATTTTTTTCTCCTATTTCTGTAATGAGTGGCCGGTTTTATGTTATCTAAATTTGTTTTCATGCAAGTGTTTGTATATATATTTATATTTTTTAAAAATCAGTGCAAAAATGTCTTCGTTTCTCCTGTCGCAACAAGGGTTAAATATTTTATTCATAAAATAATGTTTACACTCTCATATTCAGATGTGAGCAGGTCGAATATTCTGTTAGATTTGCCTCCTGCCACCAAACGGTTTAATGTATGGGTCATTATGGGTCTTTAAGGTTAATTTATAGTACTTTATGTGTCATGTGACATTCATGGGTCATTTATGGTTAGTCATAAGTCATTATGTGTTAAATATCGGTCAATATAGGTCATTAATTGGTTAATTATAATGCATTATTGGTCATTATTGGTAATGNATTATGTGTTAAATATCGGTCAATATAGGTCATTAATTGGTTAATTATAATGCATTATTGGTCATTATTGGTAATGATGGGTCATTTATTATACTTAGTCTTTAAAGATCCCTAAATTTCACCTGTGCCAGATAGGCCCAACCTCGTTGACATGAACTTTGTTTAGTAACAAAATGACTACCAGTTTTGAAAACACTGTCTAACATTACACTGATTGTCATGCTGTATTATTATCGTTTCCTTATTGGCACACCAATAGATAAACTTTTGGATAAATTAAGATCGGTTTCTTATTGGCGACTAAGGTTTTGTTCGTGTGTGTCTTTACTGGCAATAACGAATTGCAGAAGTTTATGCCCAGAACACTCTGACTTGACCTCAGTAATTTTTTGATTATATTATATAAATACCCCGAAGCGCTTCGCAACCTTCATACGAAGGACACAGACACACGCCTACTTAGAGTAGAACTCCGCAGTTAATGTGCTTTACGTTGGTATTGTTCAATAAATTGTCACGTTTATAATTATGCTGTATGGACTAATTTCCATCTCGATATCAAGCCCTTCTTTCCAATCTGGGCACAGGGCGCTTGCTGCCATAGTACCANGTATGGACTAATTTCCATCTCGATATCAAGCCCTTCTTTCCAATCTGGGCACAGGGCGCTTGCTGCCATAGTACCAATGCACTGGTCGAAAATACTTGTCTCTCACAGATTCGTATTTTGTGAGTATTTTCGCAAACAAAGTTATGACAGTAAAATGGGATATCTTAGCATACTTGGGTATCATTAATGTGCAGAAATATAACATGCACAGTTATCTTGAAGCAAGAGAAATTTACAAGTGGAAACTTACAACATATATTCTGCAATTAGGAAACTCTTCGTGTGACGAATGCATTCGGTATGTCAGTGCGTCCCGGCCTACGGCTTCTCACACTCGACTTCCTTAGGCACCAAATTCGACACCATCAACAATAATAGGCCCTAATGTATACAGCAGAGGAAAGTAAGCTGAAAGAATCATACTCCGTGTTACTTGAACTACATCTGTGTCCCGATGTTAGGTAGGAGCCTTAGTGAACAGTACATGCTCTGCTCATCGCTCGTCCTCCTGACAATAAAGCTAAACCATCTCACACTAACGTTTCCTGGGAAGTGACAGGAGAAGNCTGCTCATCGCTCGTCCTCCTGACAATAAAGCTAAACCATCTCACACTAACGTTTCCTGGGAAGTGACAGGAGAAGGAGCAGTAAGTAGCTTAAATAACTGCGAGATGGCGCCACGGGAGGCTTGAAGTCATTACACAAATCCACTGTGCCGGCCAAGCTGCGAACCGCAGTGAAGCTCCTCAAGAGAGCGAGGGAGAAAAATTGGCATTTGAAGTTGAACCTGGAACACCAGTTTATTACAAATATAAAATAAATATTTAAGATGNGAGGGAGAAAAATTGGCATTTGAAGTTGAACCTGGAACACCAGTTTATTACAAATATAAAATAAATATTTAAGATGGGAAGTACGGTGTCTGGATAATTTATAATGAAACAAATATCTGTACACACCACAACATATTTCTGTCGCTGACATAAAATTATACTGCGGAAATAATCACGGTTTCCATCTTCATTTCGACAATATCTCCATGAAGCTGCAGCACACTAAGGATTTCAAAGATGAAGTATCAACCTACATGTCACAATTACCTTTACACATTATTCACACAATCAGTGTTACACCAGTCTAAGTAATACACTCATGTTTCAGGTTCAACTTCAAAGATAAGTAACCTTCTTAGGATTCACTTTAGACCACGTGTCGTGTATATATTACACCTTATTTTTTCGTGCATGACTTGCAGCCGAAGTTTTATGGTCTAATTTAGAAACATCCTGTACGGAGAATACTTTGTTAAAATTTTAGTTTATTGCTATTACAAATTTTTGTGATCCTAAATTATGAAGTTAAAATTAAAAAATAAAATTCTGCACTCTTTTTGTATTCTGGCCAACAGTATTTTTCTCCTTTTTCGCTCGCTCAGGTTTTCGCGTGCTCCTGGATTTAGTTACATTCGCTGTGTTTTGCAAGCACATTAGTTGCGCGGTTAACGTACACTTGTTACTTTCATCTCATTAAATTTCCTTTGAAAAAACGATATGTCACATTATCTACATTAAATAAGCATCTAAAAGGCAAACACACTATTTTATTAGGATATAATACAGGAAAGAATCACATAAAGTAGTCATGCTATTTCAGAGGAACGGCTAGGGCATAACAGGCACTAGCGCGAACTCTATATTGATTACACAGAATTCTAAATCGCTGAAATCTTCCCTTCTAAATACCCAATCCAATTTCTAACTTTATATATATTTTTATGCTCAATATGTTGATATCCGTTTTCTTTATTTTTCTCCGAACTCAAAACTATCTTTCCACACCATGTCACGTTTGCATTAAATGAATTGAAAATAACTTTTAATGAAATAGTTTTTTCCACATACAATAAAATGAACTTTACTTGCAAATTGTCTAATGTAAATTAATTCAAAGTTTTCTAAGCTCTTAACTATTACATATATCAGTATAGCCAGAGTAAAGGAAAATTATTCCAAAATTATATTTACCTAATAAATAAAATGTTTATATTTCGAAACATGCACATTTAAACATTGACAATATTGTATATATTTTATATATATTAACATTCTGGTCAAGTTTTCGTCTTTAGAATAGTGTTTATAAATTTCGTAACAAATATTTACCTCCTCTCCCACACCTGTCTAACACATCCAGGTACATCGAAATTTCCTCTTGAGACAAGCTAAAGTATCTGCAACTATGTGGTGTGTCCTGTGTTGTGTCCTGTAAGGATAAGTGAAGTGCTGTGTTACAAGTGTATGTTGTTCAAGTTATAAAATAAAAAAAAAGGCGTTGACACATTGAGTCCCAGTAACACATTTGTGCGAGACATGGGCGAAAGACTTGCGGACTGTCTATAACAAGTCCACGAAAAATGTGACAAAAAGAACACTGCTTTTTAATGTATTTTTCAAAGTTAACTGTGTACATTGCTCTTAAGAATCTTGAACACTTTACATCAAGGTTCAAGTAATCGGCGCTTAAAAACAGTCGATTCTTCTGTTGATTTTAATCCAGTCAGCGTAACTAGATAACAATGTATTTCCCTTCTATCGGTACAAGTAAGACAAAAAAGAATATTAATAACCAGACCATTTACACCTTATTTGGCTCTGTCTACCAGCATGCTCAGTTTCACAAAATACTGAATCAGGCAGCTGTCTTAATATATTAGCATTATTTGTATAATACTGTTTTTAAATTTACTACACAAATTGGATTTATTAATGGCGATTTGCTGTGAACAGTAAATTCTTACATAATAATTTATCAGTATTAAGGGATTAAAGGTGATCGTATCGCAAAAATCAAATGTTGGTATCAAATTTGACTTTTTGAGAGTACTTAAAAACATAGCATAAAATGGTTTAACAAGTTTTTCATTTTAATGCATGTTATTAGCCATTACCAGATCCCTGAATTAAGGAATGTAGATTTTTGTATAATATAATTATATAACTCTTAACGCTACAAACAGTACGGTGCATTCTGTCCCTGTGAAGGGAGGGGCTTCTTGTCTTTAAGAATCACAACTTGGCAGTAAGAGACGCAAGGTGGTTGTGTAACACATCTGTCCCATCACACACGACCGCATCGTCGTACGTGGAAATTGCTGCGGAATGATGATTACTGTTGGTCCATTGGCATGATGCGGTGCCATTTTACTGTAGGCCTTTTGTTGTACAAAGTAAGTTTCAATTTCCTTCTCATACATGTAACCATACGAAACAGCAGGTGTGTTTTCACCTGGGCCATGCTAATAACGGTGTGTCCACAGAGAACACATGTAGCCACTGTGCAACTCTCTTTCACGCGCCACTTTATATTGCCTGCAGAATTCTACACATGTCGAAACGACTGTCATGAACTTACAATCTATTAACATTATATATATCAAAATGTATCAGAAGACATAAAAACTAATCGTTCTTTGAAACCCCTACAACTGTTTCCATTTGTTGTATATTTTGTCAATATATGATATATTTACATATGAACTTTTAAAATCTGAAATATATTTCATCACTTTGCAAGACGATACTTTAAATAAAATTAACAAATAATTGTCCAAATAAATGGGTTGTAGATTTCTTAACCGGTTAACATGCAAGTGCAAATAAGTTTGATTGATATATTAAAGTAATTGCAAATCCACAATGTCAGAAATTTACATTTGTAAATTATAGAGGAATGTTACCTTGTTCTCTGACATTACTGGAGTGGTTAGTTTGTCATTGTGAAGAACGCGTCTGCATTCTAACATTGGTCTATTACACAAAAAACAATACAACATACGACAGGCCCAACAATAATTAACTGCGTTACACTCATGAACAACGGTTGGCAAAAGGATTTTTATGGTCCANAATCCACAATGTCAGAAATTTACATTTGTAAATTATAGAGGAATGTTACCTTGTTCTCTGACATTACTGGAGTGGTTAGTTTGTCATTGTGAAGAACGCGTCTGCATTCTAACATTGGTCTATTACACAAAAAACAATACAACATACGACAGGCCCAACAATAATTAACTGCGTTACACTCATGAACAACGGTTGGCAAAAGGATTTTTATGGTCCACTTTTGATTTCTACATTTTGTTTTCATATTTCTTCTGACTTTTTTTGTAGAGGCATATATTTTGAGGCAAAAGTTATATAATACGTATTTTTTAAAATTAATTTCCTTAAACTCTAGCCCTAGATGTGCTTGTTATTGAAGGGTGTTGTAAAGATTACTTTTGGAGCACTAAAGCTACTTCAAATGGGTTCATCTCATGGGAAAACCTAGAAACATTGCCTTTCGCTCTTATCCAATACCTATATTATGAACGATAAATGAGTTACCTTTACGAGTACAGAAGAAAATAATGAAGACATATATATATTTCGTTTTGATAAAGTAATTGCACATAGACAAGATTGCAATTTCACGATCCACATTCTTAACATGAGAGAGAAAACAACGAAATTGAACAGAGCTTCTAGATTATATGTTAAATATGACTTTGCATGTTCCTCGTACTAAAACGAGGTTGCCGTTCACTTATGGCGTATTATCCATTACATTACATATACTGCGTAATATAATAATAGTTTATGTGACAGTCATTAAGATTCTCTTTTACTTTTACATTTTGCACTTGATATACTCAAATAGAAAAGAGAGCAATGCAATAAATGTATTTATAAAGAATCTTCGATACTGGGCTTGAAAATTATTAGGTTCATACTAGCATAAATAATTTTCCGATAACAATTTAAATTGGGTTTTTATGAGTTTAACAGTTTGTAGATGTAATTTCTAAGTANGCATAAATAATTTTCCGATAACAATTTAAATTGGGTTTTTATGAGTTTAACAGTTTGTAGATGTAATTTCTAAGTATAATAGTTTAAACGCCCAGTTTTTAAAGTAAATTAAGACTTGGCGCAGTTCCGTTGCCCCATATTTACTGTATGGTTTGTACTATAGCAGTTTAAGACAGGAAAAGGTTTATTTCTTTTTGCATTCAGACCAAATGAAGGTTTGTAATTAATAATTACGTTAGGTTAATTCAANCAGGAAAAGGTTTATTTCTTTTTGCATTCAGACCAAATGAAGGTTTGTAATTAATAATTACGTTAGGTTAATTCAACCGGAAATACAAAATGTTATGGTGGACAGTATTTACTGCATTTACTCTTGAGGATAAACAGACTGGCTAAACTATTTGATCNAATACAAAATGTTATGGTGGACAGTATTTACTGCATTTACTCTTGAGGATAAACAGACTGGCTAAACTATTTGATCAAGACAACTCTGCCGCTGTGAATAATTAAATGGCGTTAAAATTCCTCGGCAAACTCTATACCAAAGGCGATATTGATATGTGCAAAAATGGTTTAGGTTACTTCAAATAGCTTTCAACCATTTCGAACTAAACACATGAAAGTTTTAATATGCATATAATTTATTTTAATCAATATCGTTATGCAAGTTATTACATAATAACTAAACTGTATTTTCTGTTTAAAATTTGCAGGTTGGTGACCTACAAAGACAACTGGACAATAAGACTTCGGAAAACGAACGTAACGTGCATAAGGTATGTTAAACATCTGGTCGACAACACCCGAGAGGCGGAAAAANAAGACTTCGGAAAACGAACGTAACGTGCATAAGGTATGTTAAACATCTGGTCGACAACACCCGAGAGGCGGAAAAACTCCCCTAAGATAAAGTAAAGTATCATGTCTACCCAAAAATTAAGAGAATATCTTTTCTGAATATCGTGATTGTAACATTCTTTAAGGCGAAAAAGTCCCCGACATCTCGGATAAATTGAATTTTATCAGTTATCTGCAATACAAGGTTTTTATTAGGCCTACAGATCAACATAACAATGCGTTCAGTTTCGTACATTTTCTAAAGTCGCACTGTTACTTGGATTCTGTCACATACGGGAGTGCAGGCAACGAAAAATAACGACTTCCTGGAAGTTATAAATACATTATTTCAATATCGGTAATAACGATATAACAATACACTCTGCCGTGCCAAAAATATCGTTAAATCAATTTAAAGTAAACCTACGGAAAAAAAGTGATATATCCAATCTAACTTGGACCTANTATATATATATCCATCATATGTTTCATTAAATGGGCGCAGTAATCTAGAGAGGTGATACATATAATATAAATGTTGTGATAGAATCTGCCACACACTGTAAAAAAATTTGTCATATTTACAGATAAATTGCATGTAATTTTTACAAATGCTTGTAAGAATACAAAGATATCTTTTGCGAAACTACTCGTTTGAAAACAACAAGGGCTGTGTTTGTATTAGTTGTCAAGACATGTTTGTGCAATACTGACCCCTATCCACAAGCTTCAGCATAAACGCGGACACTCAACAACGTAAAACCATATACAGTGTAGTTGCGAGCAAAAATTAATATATTTCGAATTTAAAAAACGCAAAACCCCCAAAAAAACCTTAATTAATGATAATAAAACGGCAATTTCAATAAATCGTGACCGTATTACTCATTGACTTATAATATTNAAAACCATATACAGTGTAGTTGCGAGCAAAAATAAATATATTTCGAATTTAAAAAACGCAAAACCCCCAAAAAACTTTAATTAATGATAATAAAACGGCAATTTCAATAAATCGTGACCGTATTACTCATTGACTTATAATATTTCCTAGCTNTTAATTAATGATAATAAAACGGCAATTTCAATAAATCGTGACCGTATTACTCATTGACTTATAATATTTCCTAGCTACACGGAACTCTTAAAATGAAATACAGTAAATTGTTATGCTTCTTAAGGCAATATAGTGCATGCAGTTCATGAAAGGAAGTCAGAGAATAATAAATTAAGTACAACTCATTAATTAAGAAGGAACATTACTGATTCAACTAGCAATAATTACAGCGTGATGTAGTTAGTGGGACTAGGGATCCAGGTAGATGTGAAGGACAATCTGTNGATTCAACTAGCAATAATTACAGCGTGATGTAGTTAGTGGGACTAGGGATCCAGGTAGATGTGAAGGACAATCTGTTATGGGGGGAGGGAGGATATAAGGGGTTACGGGCTCGCTCTCTCACCCTAGTGTAAGACACTTACCACCAATCGCCGCTCGGAGACGCCGTTCAGGGAGGACCGACGCCGACTGACACCCCGGCCCGTAGCCGCCGTCTCCACCACACTTCCCCTTCACGGCAACTTTCTCCGATATTCGTGATTCCTATTGGCTCTCCCTTGTATCCTGGGCGGGGTTACTGTAGTTAGATGTTGATGAAATTGCCGCAACCCCACTGTGTCAGCCAAAATTAGACNTGTATCCTGGGCGGGGTTACTGTAGTTAGATGTTGATGAAATTGCCGCAACCCCACTGTGTCAGCCAAAATTAGACATTGGACATACTTCTGCAGATTCCTGCAGTCTCGGTAGTTGCATTACTATCGCCGTAGTTTGTGAACATTGTTTTATTAATAGTATTTGGCCGCATTTCTACCTTACCCAGCCTCGCTTCTTGTGTAGTAATCGTAACAAAATGTATTTTCCTTATTCAAATAACTTCCTTATATGAAGAAGGTATAAATAGAGATAAATAACTGCAATAGAAACGGTATTGTTCTGGTTAACATATTGTATATACTTACAGGTATAATTATTACATATAAATAAACACTACAGACATAAGTTAAGCGGGTCTGTGGTTAATGTTGTGCAATAGTTAGACTATGGGTTTGTGTGTTTGTCATCGTGCTGGCAAAGTTTAATTTATTATTCATAAATTATATTTTGAAATTTTTTTTAATCATTCGTGGTTATTTATTTATCACATTTATTTTCTACAAGAAACCAAATAAAATTATGTACAGTTCTCAATAATGTAATATATAGGTAATACAAGGTTAACATTTGTAAAATTACAAGTATATGTTTAACTGATTTTACAACAAAACTGTTTGTAATTTTACAAAGGAATTTCCTGGCAACTGGGTTTCCAAGGATTTCTCTTATTTAACTACAACTTTTTTTTATTGTAACCTTTGACACCAGTAATATTGTTTTTACTATCTTAATTTCCGTTTGAATATTCTGTAACAGTGAAAGTTAAGGTGTGCAGTATCATATAATTTCTA
>NQII01012175.1:22363-34758 GCA_002778355.1 Clitarchus hookeri
GTCATGGAGCATCACATAACATGGAATATTTATTAATGATTTCCTTCGTTTTACAATGATTACATCTGTATATTCTCTTTGTATTAAACAGACAAATATCTTCCTATGGACGACCGCTCTTCCATTCTAAGTGTTGAGCTGACTTATTCTCAGGCGACAAATTCCTAGAACCTCAATATCTTTCACTATAAAATTTGAAGATTTAACAGTGTTTCCGACAACTGATTTCAAAAAATGAAAATATTTTCACACGTCGCGTCGGTTACTCTTCGTCAGTGATCTGCGTTGATTAACATTGGTACTAAGCGATTATATAAAGGCAAGAAAATATCGTAATGGGCGCCCACCCACCCGCACCAGTATATTTTTTCCGGCGAAACAGTGTGTTTTAAGTTGAGAGAGAGTTTACAGCGGTAATGTTTGAGGACGTTTACGAGGTTGAAGAAGGTGAAGTGTCCCGAGAAAATGTGATGGACAATGCCAAGTACATCGCGGGTGTTACCGTTGGCAACGGCATCAATCACGTTTCCCACATGCGCAGAAATACAGGTGCGACCCCCGCCGGGAATCGAACCTAGCTCGTCTTGATGAGAGGCGTGCGCTCTGGTAGCTGTGCAACTACTGTCGAGAGGATGGTGTCAAGTATTGACCGTGTCCGGTCCTGTGTCGGTGACGAACAATCATTATAGAAAGGATGCCTGCTATCCACCGCCACATGTCATGGTTCTCTGGGATGGTGATTATCACAGTGTTCATAGAAAAGTTTGTAAATATTTATGCATCGGGAATAGTGTTTGTATTTATTGCTGCCGTCATTTTGATGTAATGAAGTACTAATTTATATCTGGTGAAGGAATGAAATGAGATGTTGAGAACTTTTATTTGCGTAGGCATGGGCTTGTTTTCATTCTAGGGCGCAATGCATTATTAACCAAGATGAGTTTGTGCCTCACGTTATACACATGGTTCAAAACTGAGTTGATGCTTATTTACAATCATATATTCATGATCTGATCTTGATCCCCGTAATACTCGGCAGTAAGGTTTTCATATTAGATTTGTTCGTAAATATTTTAAGTTATGTTCTTCCATCGTGCTTGTTATCGATGCCAGTATAATTTTAACGGAATAAAAGGATCAGCTAAGTATAATTCAAGTTACCCTCAAATAAAAGTTATGACATGCTCCCTTGTCAATACCCTTGCAAATCACAATCGCAGCGACGCTGCGCGCTCTGTGTTGTGAATATTGCGTTTAAAAAAAANAAACAGGTTATCGGAGTGATTTTTCCTGAATTTCTTCAGATTATATGGGGTTTCGTTCCAGCTTAAAGTGTTGCGTTAAAGTGAAAGGGCATGCATACGATAATCCTGACAATTTTGACGGGGAATCTATAGGATTTTTTTTTATTTCTTAACACATCTCGTCACCGGCTATACTAAAACAGTTACATGAAGACGAGAACACCAACTACATATTTCTTGAATACCCCAATGAACTTGTTGATAGACTCAGATATTTGATTATCTTGCACATTAAAGACATATCTTTAATCATCGGTGAACGTAAAGAAGGGAGTTACATCGACTGAAGCCATTCTGTACAATCTATCCCCTGCAAACCTCAGAGAAATGCAAAGATTGAACGCATGGAAAAAGTAAGTTAATAGACTTATGTGCTCTAATTTGAGCAAATATAATTTATTGAACCTTATCCTACTGCTATACTAAAATATTTATTACTGTGGCGTATAAAATCGAATGCATGGTTCTGTTTGAAAAAAAAATTGAGAGAGAAAGGGGTCATGGGAAATATAGTTCAATTTAAATTGTTATGTCTTTGTCGGGCAGTTTAATTCGGCTGAGTTTTGTTTGACAAACTAACAAACCAAGGGCATAATGTTTATGAGTAATGAAATAGAGCAAAACTGGGAGCGACACTGCCAGGAATCGACTTTGTCTCGCTGCGCTTGGGGAGGGGGAGGGGGGGAGGACAAGTGAACAATGGGCTAGTGTTTAGGTGAACCTCATATTCTAAAATGTTTGTACAAAAGAAAGGATGCTGTACGCGTACTCGTGATTGGAAACGAGAGCTCTAGCCACTGCAGTCCCCCTCTTATGTGACACAGGTGGAAGAGGTCATCGTTGCAAAATAAACCTGGGATGCCGTTTTCGATGTGTAGGCTGAACTGATGTGTCCAAATCTTCATATTTACGCAGATTGAAGTTGGCTTTCTGAGTTAAGTAGTCTCTCCTGCAGCCAGAATTTTTTTTTTATTTTTTCATGTGTAATAAACCTTATGTTCGTAAACATGAGTATTTTAAATATAATTTTGTGAATCTATTGCTTATGTACTTGTATTATACGAGATTTTNGAAATATAATTTTGTGAATCTATTGCTTATGTACTTGTATTATACGAGATTTTGCTTCTATTTTATCGCAACACGAGGTGCTGATAAAGCGCAAGTGTGCCAGCAAGCATTAGAACTCTTTCTGTGCATGTAGAAGGAGCGTAAAGTTTGTCAAAAAAGTGAACACCGATAAAGGGGGGTTTAGCTCTCGCTTCTGACGTTTCGAACACGTATCGTTACTATGTCTAAGAGAAACACTGGCATGCGTGGGATGAGACATTGCTAACGTGCGTTTGTATCTCTGCTGTTACACAATAAACTGGCGACTATTTTAGAATCCGTATTTAGCTCTGTTATTATGACGTGTGCTCTGTAAAAAAGAAAAAAAAAGGAAAAACGTATTACTATTTTTTTAATTGTCAGGTTTTTGGTTTCTGAACATAGAAGTTTTCTCTGACGGTTTAAGATTAATACAACTTAAAAACTTAATATACTTCAGTTATTTCCCACCTTGGTATTCGATTCGGAAATATAAATATGTATCAATGTAAGGGGCATGGATTGTATTATCTTAAGTTAGTTACTTGGCTTTTTTCCTCCTATTTCTGTAATGAGTGGCCTGTTTCCTGCTACCTTAATTTGTTTAGATGCGGATGTGTGTAAATATATTAATAAATATAATCAGTGCAAAAAAGTCTACGTTTTTCCCGTCGGAACAATTGTTAAATATTTTATTCACGANAGTTTAGATGCGGATGTGTGTAAATATATTAATAAATATAATCAATGCAAAAAAGTCTACGTTTTTCCCGTCGGAACAATTGTTAAATATTTTATTCACGAAAGAAAGTTTACACTCGTATTTTCAGATGTGAGCGGGTTAAATATTGTTTTAGATTTGTCCCCTTTAACCAAACGCTTAANAAATATATTAATAAATATAATCAGTGCAAAAAAGTCTACGTTTTTCCCGTCGGAACAATTGTTAAATATTTTATTCACGAAAGGAAGTTTACACTCGTATTTTCAGATGTGAGCGGGTTAAATATTGTTTTAGATTTGTCCCCTTTAACCAAACGCTTAAATAAATATGTAATTATGAGTCTTTCAGAATAATATATGGGCCATTACGGGTCATGTGTCAATCATGGGTCATTTGCGGATCATTTATAAGTCATTATGTGTGAAATATGTATATTTATGCGTCATTTATTGGTTATTTATGATTAATTATTCGTCATTAAGTATACTTAGTCATTATAGTGCCCTACATTTCACTTGTTTAAGATAGGCCCAGCTCAAACTGTAATTGAAACAAATCATTGTTTTACTGATGGTCAAAACAAACCNTTAAGATAGGCCCAGCTCAAACTGTAATTGAAACAAATCATTGTTTTACTGATGGTCAAAACAAACCATTGTCTATCATGACACTGAGCATTACACTGATTGACACGCTGTCATATTATCGTTCCTTTATTGGCACACAAATAGATAAACGTTTGGATAAATTAAGCTCGTTTTCTTAATGGTGCGAAGGTTTGTGTTCGTGCGTGTCTTAACTGGCAATACGAATTGCAGAAATTGATGCTGAGAACACTCTGTCTTGACCTGAGTACGTTTCTATTATATTAAATAGAATATCCCGAACCTCTCCGATACCTCCATATGAAGTACACAGACACACGCCTACTTACAGTAGAACTCCTCAGTTAATGTGCCTTAAGTTGGGATTGTACAATAAATTTACACGCATACAATTATGCTATATGGACAAACTGCCATCTCGGTATCCAGCCCTTCTTTCCAATCTGGGCACAGGGCGCTTGCTGCTTTAGTACAAATGCACTGGTCGAAATTACTTTTCTCGCTCAAATTCGTGTTTTGTGAGTACTTTAGCAAACAAATTTATGACAATAAAATTGGATACCTGAGCATACGTGGTTATGATTTATGTGGAGAATGATAATATGCACATTTATATTTAGCAAGCGATATTTACAAGTGTAAACTTACAACATGTATTCTGCTATTAGGAAACTCTTCGTGTGGCGAATGCAGTCGGTATGCAAGTGCTCAAAGATTCGTTTTTGAGACGCTAATGTAGAAAAATGTACATGTTGCAAAAATGTATATGTAGTATAAATAAATTTTCGCCCCCATGTGCAGAAATTAGACGAGTTGGTTTTAATGCGCGTCTCAATGTTTTCCCTGCCCAAGGAAATTATGAAGGAAATGAGTTGCTGTACTTTGCCAGAAAGACAACCCTGAAGGAATATTATAGTCTAAATACTAAGATAATCAGCAAATTTTCGTGCACAAGTGCTTAGGAACACACTATTAAAGTTATTCGAAAATTTACCATACCAGTGTATTCGTTTAGTGAGAAATCGAGAACAGTAATTTTTTCACTTGGACATTCATTGCAGAGTTCCTACATTTGCTCAGGAAAGAGTGAAATGCGTTGGTAAGATCCAAACTTTGTATAATAGCTAATCTTCCTTTATTTGCAGCTTGATGTGTGGTATTATTTCTGTATAGTGTATAGGTTAAAAACTACTATTACAGTTAGGATGTTTACCAGAAAATGTTTATAGTGAAAGTTATATACGTTTGTGTATTACGATAGTTTTGCAGAATTCGAGTTGGAATCGCCTGCGGAATAATGAGAAAATAAATGTTTTTATGAGAAGTTGAACAAAAAATTCACACGAGTGCAAAATAGTCATTAAATAAGAGATAAAGAGTTAATTTTTATTCTTAATTAATTAGATTCTCTGAATAACAGTTAAGTTATAAATGTCAAGCAGTGCTTGTCATTAAGGGCTACATCTGTGTTTCGAAGAGTTATTGCTTTGTCCAGGAGAACTTTGGGGTGAATATTAAAATCTGCTGTTTTTATGTTTTACCAATCATTATGTTAAAATTATATAAATTTACCTCTGTTATATTCATTCAAACATATATTAAGGCGAATAACTTTATAATATAACTTTTCTGTTCAGTATCCAAAATTCTAAATTTATATAAAATATCTGAAGCAAAGATTAGCCTAGTAAAAGGGGAGTGGGAGGTTGGCATTTCCCATTCCCCCTCCCCAATTCTTTTCTAAACTCTGTACGTACGGCTATGGCAGAAATATACAGGAAGCATCTACTTAACCCTGACAAACTTTGACATTGTGTTATTCACAAAAATTTAAGGAGAGGAAATATACGCAACTAAAAGTCTAAAGTGAATCTTAACGGCAGTACACATATTTGAATTAGAAACTGGAACATTAGTTTATAACGAGTATTAAATAAACATTTAAGGTGGGAAATAGAGTGTCTGGAAATTTTTTTACGGAACAAATATCGGTACACATCACAACACATTTCTCTCGCTGACATAAAAAATTTCGGCGGAAATAATTATGGTTACTATATTCATTTTGACAATATCTACTTGAAGCTGCAGCATACTAGGGTTTTCAAAGATGGAGTATCAACCCACATGTCACAATTACCTTTACACACTATGCACACACTCAGTGTTCCACTAGCCTAAGTAATCCACTCGTGTTTCAGGTCCAACTTCAAAGATAAGTAACGTCCTTAGGATTCACTTAAGACCACGTGTCGTGTATATGTTTTCGCCTCATTTTTTCTTGACTGACTTGCAGTCGAAGTTTGTTGGTCTAATTTAAATACAAACTGTACATGGAAAACTTTGATAAAATTTTAGTTTATTGCTATTACAGATTTTTGTGATTATTGATTATAAAGTTAAAATTAAAAAGTAGAATTCTTCACTGTTTTTTAATTATTGCAAGCACTGCTTTTCTCTTTGTACGCTCGCTCAAATTTTCGCATGCTCCTGGATATAGTTACATTCGCTGTGTTTTGTAAGCACATTAGTTGCGCGGTTTACGTACATCTGTTACTTTCATCTCAGTACATTTCCTTGGACAATACGGTACGTCATATTATCTACACAAAATAAGCATCTAAATGGTTAACACACTATTGTATTAGGATTAAATACAGGAAGTTATTACATTAATTGGTCATGCTATTACAGATGATCGACTAGACCTCGACAGCCACTAGCGTGCAATCTATGTAGCTTACAAAGAATTACAAATCACCTAAGCCTTCCCTTCTAAACACCCAAACAGATTTATGACTTTTTATAAATTGTTAATACTCGATATGTTGATATTTGTTATCTTTATAATTCTCCATACTTAAATCTAACCTACAACACTATGTTACTTACGTTTGCATTAAGTCATTTGAAAATAACCTTTAAATATATCGTATATTCCACATACAATGAAATATACTTTACTTACAAACTGAACAATGTACATTAAGTCTAAGTCCCTTAAGCTCTTAACTAGTATATCAATACAGCCAGAGTAAAGGAAAATTATTCCAAAATTATACATGACCAAATAATAAAATGTTTATATTTAAAATTTTCACATTTAAACATTGACTATAATGGTTTTATTTTATCTATTATAAACATTATGGACGTGTTTTCGTCTTTAGAATATTGTTTATATATTTCGTTTAAAATATTTACCTGCTCTCTCACACCCGTCTAACACATCCAGAATCCTAAATTTCCTCCTGAACCAAGCCAAAGTATCTGAAGCTATGTGGTTTGTCCTGTGAGGATAAGTGAAGTGATGTGTCGCAAGTGTGTGTTAGTCAAGTTCTAAAATCAAACAATAGGCATTGACACATCGAGTCCCAGCAACATATTTGTGCGAGACATGGGCGAAAGTCTTGCGGAATGTCTATTACAAGTCCACGTTCAATGTGACAAATAGAACGCTGCTTTTTAATGTCTTTTTCAAATTAAACTGTGTACATTGAACTTGAGAATCTTGAACATTTTACATCAAGGTTCAAGTAATCGGCGCTTATAAACAGTCCAATCTTGTGTTAATTTCAATCCAGTCTGCGTAACTAGATAACAACGTATTTCTCTTCTATCGGTACAAGTAAGACAACAACAATATGAATCACCATTCCATTTACAACTTATTTGCCTCTGTCTACCAGCATGCTCAGTTTCACAAAATACTTAAGCAGGCAGGTGACTTAATATACTAGCATTATTTGAATAAAAGATTTTTTAAATTTACTAAAAAGGGTTTGCTTTGTTAATGGCGATTTGCTGAGTACAGTAAATCCATACATAAAAATTCATCAGTAACAAGGGACTCAAGGCGTTCGTATCGCAAAAATAAATATGTTGGTAACAAATTTTACTTTTTGAGATTACTTGAAGGCATTGCAAAAACTTGTTAAATATATCATTTTAATGCTTTTTAATTAACCAGAGCCAGATCCTTGAATTAATTAATGTAGATTTTTGTATAATGTAATTATATAACTTTTAACGCCACAAACTGTACAGAGTTTTCTGTCCCTGTGAAGTGTCTTTCAGAATCACTACTTGGCAGTAAGAGGCGCAAGTTGGTTGTGTAACATATCTGTCTCATCACACCCGACCGCGTCGTCTTACATGGAAATTGCTGCGTAATGAAGATTAGTGTTAGTCCATTGGCATGTTGCTGTGCCTTTTTACTGTAGGCAAAAGAAGATTCAATTTATTTATCATCCCAGTAACCATACGAAACAGCAGGTGTGTTATGAGCTGGGCCATGCTACTAATGGCGTGTCCACAGAGAACACATGTAAGCCACTGTGCAACTCTCTTCCAATTTCTGTCTTTTTTTTAAATATTTTTAAACTATATTTCATCACTATGTTACTTACGTTTGCATTAAGTTAATTGAAAATAACCTTTATTGAAATCGTTTATTCCACATACAATAAAATATACTTAACTTGCAAACTGAACATTTTAAATTAATTCTAAGTCCCTTAAGCTCTTAACTAGTATATCAGTACAGCCAGAGTAAAAAAAATATTCCATAATTATACATGCCTAATTTTAAAAAATATATGTATTTCAAAACATCCACATTTATACATTGACTATATTGTATATATTTTATATAATATAAACATTCTGTACGTGTATTCGTCTCTAGAATAGTGATTATAAATTTCTTATCAAATATTTACCTGCTCTCTCACACCCGTCTAACACATCCAGATTTTTCTAAGTTTCCTCCTGAACCTAGCCAAAGAATTTGCAGCTATGTAAGTTTTTTGTTGTGTCCTGAGAGGATATGTGAAGTTCTGTGTTGTAAGTGTGTGTTGGTCAAGTTCTAAAATTAAAAAAACAGACGTTGACACATCGAGTCCCAGTAACATATTTGTGCGAAACATGGGCGAAAGTCTTGCGGGCTGTCTATGACAAGACCACGATTAATTCGACAAACGAGAACACTGCTTTTAAATGTCTATTTCAACGTATGCTGTTTACATTGCACCTAAGAATCTGGAACATTATACATCGTGGTAACAGTAATCGACGATTATAAACAGGTGATTCTTATGTTCATTTGAATCCAGTGAGTGTAACTAGATAGCAATGTGTTTGTCTTCTATCGGTACAAGCAAGTCAGAAAAAATATGAAACACCAGTCCACTAACACCCTATTTGACTCTGTCTAACAGCACGCTTAGTTTCCAATATACTGAAGCAAGCAGCTGACTCAATATATTGCATTATTTGTATAATAAAGTTTTTTTAATTTTATTGCACTTGTTTGAGATATGAATGACGATTTTCTAAGTACAGAAAATGCATACATAATTAAACGTCAGTAACAGGGGACTGAAGTTATTCGTATTGCGGAAATCAATGTGTTGTTCTTAAATTTTACGTTTTAAGAGTACTTGAAGACATTGCATAAAATGGTAAAATATCACATTGTATTGCATGTAAATGGCCAGAAACAGATCTCTGAATTAATTTATGTGCATGTTTGACTGGTATAATTATATAATTCTTAATACCACAAACAATACAGCGTATTCTGTCCCTGCGAAGTAAGAGGCTTCTTATATTTATGGATAACTACTTGGCAGTAAGAGGCGCAAACTGGTAGTGTAACACACATGTCTCATCACACGTGATTGCATTGTCTAAATATGGAAATTGCTACGGAATGAAGATAACTATTGCTCAATTGGCATTATGTGATGCCATTTTAATGTAGTCCTCTTTGTTGGGCAAATTAAGTTTCAATTTCCTTCTCATCCCTGGAACCACACGAAACAGCAGGTGTGTTTTCAGCTGGGCCATGCTACTAATGGCGAGTCAACAGAGAACACGTGTAGCCACTATGCCACTCTCTTGCACGCGCCACTTTAAATTGCCTGCTGAATTCTACACATGTCGAGACATCTGTCATGAACATTCAATCCAACATACATTATATATCAATGAACATGTATCAGAATACATAAAAACTAATAGATTTTTAAATCACTGCAACTTTTTCCGTTTGTGGTATATTTTATCAATCTTTTAGTTATTGCGAAATAAACTTATAAAAGATCTTATATAAGTTTTATCATTGTGCAAGCCAATACTTTAAATAACAAAAAAACTAAAATATGCCCAAATGAATATGCTGTAGTTTTTTATAACCTGTTTACATGCAAGTGCAAATAAGTTTAATTTATATATTTAAATAATTACAATTTCTTAATGTCAGAAATGTACATTTGTATAGCGTGGAGGAAGGTTAGCTTGTTCTCTTATATTTCTGGAAATGTAAATTTGTCATGAGGAGCACATTAACATTCGTTTATTTTACAAATAAAAAAATCGACATATCTAACAATAACAAACTACATTACACTCTAGAACAACGGATGGGAAAAGGATTTTTATATTGCACTTTTTTTCCTACAACTGTTTTCAGATTTCTTCTCACATTTTTGTGTATTCATATATTTTGAGGCAAAAAGTTGTTTAGTACCTAATATTAAAAATTATTATTTTCCTTTTACTCTAGCCATAGATGTGCTCGTCTTTGTAGGGTGTTGTAAAGATGACTTCGACAGCATTAAATCTACTGGAAATGGGTTCACCTCATGGGAAACACTAGAAACGATTTCCTTCACAGTTATTCAGTACCTAAAATATTCACGATATATGAATAACATTTTGGAGAATATCTTAATTAATGAAGACATAAATATATTTCGTTTTGTAAAAGTGATAGTACATTGTTAGGTTTGCAATTGAAATTTTTTGTATTTGTAATTAGATTATCTTCATTGTGCTTTCAAACATTTTCAGAGTCACAACCTGCAAGATCAACATGAAAGAGAAACCAACGAAATTGAGCAGAGATTCAAGAATATTTGTTTACTATGACTTTGGGTGTTCCTCAAACTAAAGCGAGGTGTCCGTTTTCTTATGGTGTATTTTTATAAAATAGTATATACGGCGTAATATAATAACTAATATGTGACAGTTAGGAAGTTTCTATTTAACTTTTATATTTTGCACTTCATAAAATCAAAAAGAAAGAAAGCAATACATGTAATGTATTTTGAAAAGAAACAGCNAAGACATAAATATATTTCGTTTTGTAAAAGTGATAGTACATTGTTAGGTTTGCAATTGAAATTTTTTGTATTTGTTATTAGATTATCTTCATTGTGCTTTCAAACATTTTCAGAGTCACAACCTGCAAGATCAACATGAAAGTGAAACCAACGGAATTGAGCAGAGATTCAAGAATATTTGTTTGTATTTTTATAAAATAGTATATACGGCGTAATATAATAACTAATATGTGACAGTTAGGAAGTTTCTCTTTAACTTTTATATTTTGCACTTCATAAACTCAAAAAGAAAGAAAGCAATACATGTAATGTATTTTGAAAAGAAACAGCTATACTCGGCTTGAAAATTATAAAATTTTTACTCTCATAAAAATATTTACACAAATAATATATATTGAGTTTTTATAAGTTTAACCGTTTGAAAATATAATTCGTAAGTACAATAGCCTTGAACACCATGTGTTAATGGTAAATTATACAGTTTCACTATACAATAATAACCCAGCTTTGAAGGTCTATAATATCAAAACCAAACAACCAACAACTTTGATTGACCAATCAAATGAACCATGGAACGGTGAAGGTTGTTTACACACATTCATAAATGTTTAATGGGATCACCATGAGCGACCCGAACGACATATACGCATTAATCAATCTCGTTCCACGCTATTGTCAGCATGTTCGGTGTTACTGTTTGGATGGCGTTCGTAACTCTCTGTTTGAGGAGATGAGGGGGAAGCGAGCTCGCATTCGACACGNGTTTGGATGGCGTTCGTAACTCTCTGTTTGAGGAGATGAGGGGGAAGCGAGCTCGCATTCGACACGTCAATGTGAAGGGGAAGGTCTGGTGTTTCCTTTATGCGCCCTGAACAAGGTAGAAGATGCCTTCATGTCTAAGCTAGTTTATAGCGACAAAGCGACGTTCTATACCAATGGTAAGGTGAACCGGCATAAGGTGCGGATATGGGGTCAGGAGCCTCCACATGAAACAACCAAACACGAGCGCGCTTCCCCCAAAGTGAACGTGTTCTGCGCTGTATCCAGATACTCTTGTTCCGGCCCAGTTCCAATGAAAAACATGCAAGTTTTAGTATGCCTATAATCCATTTAAACCAGTATCATTATGTTAGTTATACCATAATAGTATAAAGTAAAAAAAAATTCTATATTCTTGTTTGTTATATTTTTAAGTTGTATTTCGTGTTTAACATTTGCAGGTTGGCGACCTACAAAGACTGTTGGACAAAAAGACTTCGGAAAATGAGCGTAACGTGGATAAGGTATGTTAAACATCTGGTCAACAGCGCCCGAGAGGCGGAAAAACTCCCCTAAGATAAAGTTAAGTATCATGTCTCCCGTAAAGTTAAGAGAATACCTATCCTAAAAATCGTGACCAACATAATTGAAGGCGGATATGTCCCCGACATCTTGGATAAGGGGAATTTTCTCAGCTATCTGCATTACAAGGTTTTATTAGGGTTACAGATCAATAGCATATTGCGCACAGTTTCGTACATTTTCTAAATTCGCTGTTACTTGGTTT
>NQII01012176.1:0-11398 GCA_002778355.1 Clitarchus hookeri
TGAACACACGATGTTATGCGCAGTCACTTTTAGTTATCAAAAATGAGGAATATGAACGCGTTTCCTGGAAGCTTGCTACGCAAAGGAAAAATAAAATTTATAAAAGTGGTTTACATACAAATCAGCTGGCGGTGCAGCACAAGGCCAGATAAACTAAACAGCTGCTCATGAGGCGTGGGTGTGGTGTGGGGACGTTGGTGTTGCAAAATGCAGTAATGGCTTAAAACGTGACAAACAAAGAGAACAAACTCGATACAGAAGAGTTGTGTCAGTTAGAAGTGAGGGTAAGCTGTTTTGCTTTCAAACTTCCGAGCGCAGAGTATGTCGCAAAGACAAAACTTTCTCCGATATTTATCTACAGATATGGCCGGGCAGGCTGCAAAACAACCTGCGCGGACTGCAACACCATCACGTCGTCCGAGGTCGCTTGGAGGGGGTCGGTCTCTGCCACAGAGAAGATGGGCGTACAGAGGCGGAGCTCTGGAATCCACACAGCTCGGATCGCACGCGCAGTCGGAATACAGGTAGGGCCAACTGTATTTTTATTTTCCGCGGAANTGGAATCCACACAGCTCGGATCGCACGCGCAGTCGGAATACAGGTAGGGCCAACTGTATTTTTATTTTCCGCGGAAATATTTACTCTCAGGCCGGGCTTAGGGCTATGGTCCATCAATGGTTACTTCCAACTTTTCTGAAGCCCTGCTGAAGTTCTACTTTCAGGATATTCATCCGCCTCATGCAAACGNTCAATGGTTACTTCCAACTTTTCTGAAGCCCTGCTGAAGTTCTACTTTCAGGATATTCATCCGCCTCATGCAAACAAAGATTAACTAAGTCTAGAAAATTACACCAAGTGAAGAACGCACCATATTCTTGAGCACTCAGTTTAATAATATTTTGCATGTGAACTATTTCTTACTAGGCATTACCAACACACATAACTATAAATAAAATATTATAATATATATTTAACCAAAAATAATATACTTTTATATCGACAGAAGTATAAAATGCTTGTGATACGTTACATATTTAGGAAACAACCAGACACTTTATTCATGGGGTGATTTTTCAAAGGTTTGAGTAAAAAAGTCTGAAAATACTTTGAATAGACTATATTCGATTAGTTTTCCCATCAGACCATAAATAATTATAATGCTTGGCTGGCCATACTTAACGATTACAAAGTTGAAGTTTAGGTTCTTATACATTGAAGTTTAATGTGATTACTAGCATTCTTGTCCGCCTACGTTAAGCTAAGTAATTATATTGAAAAGTATATATTCCAACAAAAATAACTTGCCAAGTATGAGGTGATCAATAAATAACTTATTTATACAAAACAAAGTATTTTGTCCGCGGGTCAGTAATGCATATCTAGCGGGCCGCATTTGACCCTCGGCCAGCTATTCGAACGGCACGCATGCAACTTTCCTCTGGTTAGTCGCCGTGTGACTTTGTGAGAAGACACTTTTTTATTTTATTTGCCTGGGCCAATAATAATTAGGTTACTACGATACTGGACATCTACGATTCTCATGCAGACGCATTGAACGCCCAACGATCAACAATTTTCAGATTCCAATAGATGTATGTCTTCAGGTGTCGCAAAGAAGACATTTTATCAAGCGTGCTGTCCTTGAGCCGACACAGCACATGTTAAGACTGCAAACCAGGTGTTTGTGTGTTTAAATAAGAACCATTCACAATCTGGAACAGTAAATACGGTTTACAAATCAGTTAACGACTGAGAAGATTATTGATCATTGACCCTCGCACTGTATTATATACATATAACCTTATGTGCTTTATGTATAAAATTGTACAGATTTAGTCTATACGGATTAAAACAATCAAATTACTCATGTGAAAGTAAACTGAAGTGTTTTTAAATAACACTAGTCATGCAATATTTTTACTGAAAATCAAGCGTACGTACTGAGGACCCATTTTCCTTTATCACTTGGGCCGCGCATGATAGGGTTACTGGTCAATCTGTCTTTACTTGTTTCCTATTAGTTCAAATCCATACACGGCGAATCACATAAACTGTAGTCCAATACAAACGGACTTGTGTTTGAAGTCTGCTGTCTTCACATTTTTCTAATTTTACAAGCCTGTACGTATTGAGTGAGTGAGTGAAGAGATTTGGGCGGCTCTTAACCGCGAGGTCTTGAGAGCCGATGAGGGTGTGAGGTGAGTATGGAGCAGCGCCGGAATGAAAGGGCGGGGGAAACGGGAGATCCCCGAGAAAACCCGCCGACCAGCGGCATCGTCCGGCACGATTCCCACGTGCGAAAATCCGGAAGNTTCACCTTGGTGGTGGGAGGCGAGCAGTCTAACCGCTCAGCCACCGCGGCCCCTGTTCGTATTGAGGCACGGACCGAAACACGAGTGTGTTGACGTAATTTAGGAGACATCTTAGAAACGGATTGATTGTCCGTGTATACGGATTTAAAGGCTCTCATCTCTTTACCGACAGAACTGAAGTATAATAGATATTGGTTATACGAGCCACACTAAGCATACGGGCTGAGCGCAGGTTAATAAGTTAAAGTACGTGACGAATGAGATGGAAGAGCACTGGAGGTTTAAAGGCAAGGTAGTCGTCCTAATTCGACAGGGGCGTGGAAGAAGAAGGGAACCCGATATTAACACACAACAACACTTTGTATTGTTTATCAACGTTTGTAATAAAATTTTCTACGTGCTTCAGAATCTGTAGTTCAGTTACCAACTGATTTGCAATTTTTAATGCAGTCCATTAGATTTTCACTGCTATTCTGGACGTTCCGAGCGTGTCGCAGACAGAACATAGTTCTGGCAGTAAGCAGTCATAACTAACTAACTGATCTAAAAGCTGATTTACTGGCATTCAACTGAAGCACAATTAAAAGGAAACTTAAAAATAGTGGCGAGGGAGGATTTTGCTAATCGTCCATGTGAATGGATGGGTTCGCTTGCAAAAAAAAAATTGCATTAAAAATTATAATTATTTTTATGAGAAATAATATAATTAAAGTTTGGACGAATAAGCCATCCACTGCGAGTTGGTCACCTTTGAAACGAAATTAAACATGAGAGACAGCAAAGAACGAATATTTCGTTTGAGACTGTACTAGTAGCGATATAAATCTGTGTTTGCATATCGACGCCAATTAAAATGTGCTTGCGCTTTAGGTAATTCCCCAGTACACTCTAAACTTGAATCAGTAAGAATTTAGGCAAATCAGTGAAAACAGTGAAAATTGAGCAACTGATAATCAGTGCCAGTTAACTAATTAATATAGTGGCTGGATTTCGCTTATTTATTTGTGTTTCCCACTGAATGTCAAAAATTGCACCGCTATAAATCACTTGTTCCCAGCCAATTTGCTTGATTCGCCGGTCAGCAGTAGCTTGTCGACTGACTTTCAGTGAATGTTATTTCATTGACTGATATCACCGATTCAGACCTAGAGTGTAGCTGTTTATAAGATACGAACTGTGACTGTGGTCTCTACGGATAATGCCTCTAGCACGTGAGCGACTCCCATTATTTATACTGAATTTCATATAAGTAGACTTAATTTTGACAGACTATGTGACCAACCTACACACTATGTAAACAGTAAATATTCTCGTTTGCAAAACATTGTATCAGCTGATGAGTTTTTGCGGGATATACGTTGTTGTATTGGTGATATTGATGATGATTATGAAAGAAAATAGTTCTCAGAACTAAAAGTTGTAATTCAAAACTATTATAATCACAACATTTTTGGTAAAAATAATATTTTTAATAAAATGTGCAATTTTTGTTTTATTTCAGCGAATTGGTTTAAAAATATGTTTAGCAAATATGGCGTGGCATGTGGACACTTATACGACCAGTGAAACTTTTGCGGCTTGGTGAACGCCATTGTGCATGTGATTTTTTTCGTCACTTTTATGCAAGTATCTTACTGGTGTTATCGGAATAATGTATCGATAGTTAATTATTTCTGTATTTACTTTCATTAAGCTAAGTTAGCTTTAGAGGTGCCTTACATTGCGTTTTCTTGCATTAAATGTAATATTACCGATACGTGTATAGCTTGGTCCACCATTTTCCGTACCTTCACCGTCATGAAGCGCCACCGCTTATTTTCATTCCGCAGTTTATTTGTTTCGGGAAGGCGGTGAAGTGTCGTATTTACTGAATGATAATGTGAATTACTTCTTATCAATGTCAGACAAACGTGTTCAAGGATTGTCATAGAACGACATGTGTTCAGGAGTCGCAAATAGGAATTAGAAACATTAGGTCAGTGTGTTTTGTAAATAAGGTATTTCAAAACGGTTATTAGAATGTTTGAAATGGACGTGGCCTAGAAAACCACAATTTCAACTTTGCTTTGTAGTCTAAAAATAACACTTGATTATTATCATGGAAAATCCAACTTCGCCAAAATTATTCCAATCGGAACGAACATCATCTTTATCGTGTTTATTTTCGGAGATGTTAAAACTTTTCAGGTTGTAATAATTTGAATGTTACTTGCGTACGAGCAAAATTTTCCACTTGCCCATTAAAACAATGCAATTCAAAATTATACCGTCTCGTAAGAAGAGCTGCAATGCTATGTCGTCTTATGAAATACGTTAAAATAGTGTATTCTTCCCCCCTCCCCCTTCTGCCACCCACATCCACACGCAATAAAACAAACAGAGCCCCAACATTGTAACTTTGCCATGACAAAACAAAATAAGTTGGAGTGGTAACCTACATTGATCATAGCATTTGTTTACACACATTTTTTTCTTCATAGACAGAACAGCTGTGGAGGTAGGATGCGTTGTGGCCTCGCTACTTTTCTATAACTGTCAAAATTTAGTGAACTTTTATGAAATGGAGTTTAAAGTTGTTTTCTGCCGTGTACGAGGATAAATAAAGCCACTTCCTGTGCAGCATGCCGCATACATTGCCCATTGTGAAGGGTTAAGGCGCCCGTCTACCTGGAACTTGTCCCCACGTTTAGGCCGAGAAGCGCGGGAGCGATAAGGGCGACACTGCCACGCGCATCAAGTACGCCATCGCCGCTAAGCGCAAGGCTCTGAACTGGCGTGCAGTGTTCTCGTCGTGCTGCGTGTACCTATGGGACTTTCAGCGGTGACCATATTATTTTATTAGTGGGAAGTCTTTAGGAAGGTTCAGTGCAGGCCCCTATAGTAGTTTTGTATGTATCTGATGCGTGCATTTTGAGCTACAGCGCCTTGGAAAGGCCGTTTTTAGCGGTTTTGGAGTACTCTGAATTGATGTTTCTAACGTACGTGATATTTTGAAAGTACTTAAAAGCTCTCGTCTGAAGTGTGTGTTCTTTTCGTAGATCAGCACGTTGGACGCACGCTTACTAGTTTCGTTGGAAAACGTGTATTTGGAACACTCTGCAACGCAATTCAAGCGCCAGGTAGACGGGCGCCTTAAACAACAGAACAACCGAACCGTGCGCACAGACCGAGGATTGCCAGCATTGCGCACGTGTCTCTGCAACATGGGAAAACTTAAGTCACCTTTTTGCTGCGGACTTTGTAGGCGTTGTACAAGGCATTCGGGAAAAAAATACGTTCACAAAACCCGATGTGTAGACGTACATTTCACTGGCCACTGGCCCCTTCCGAACCTCCGCAGGAGATGGGGTGAGCTAAAGAAAGAACAGCTGTTTTGGCACGTGTTCAATTGTACATGCTACAAGTTGTAGCGTCATGGGAGAAAAAAAAAGAGCAGCTGAGGTCGGGAACAGCTACATATTTAAGGGGACATACTTTTAAAATGATTTCTGTAAAATCAGTTGTTTACGCATAAAGGTGTACCTCAGTAAATAATTGTTCTGGGTTTACGACTATTCCCAGGTAATGTAAAAAAGAATTATCTACATACGCCACTTTTTACTTTTATCCGATTAAATAATTTTAAAATTTCAGAAATAGTCTTTAAAAAATAGCCTATTTCTGGCTCCCAAATTCCACCCATCTTGGATTTTTTTTTATTATTGTAACAAAACTTCATGACCAAACATTAAAAATCAAAGCTTGATATGGCACAGAGGACAAATTAACAGACTTTATTATAAGTTTGCACGGTTTCAGTTATATCCGTATTTTCCTACGCAAGACAAAATTGACTAAATAACGAGGGAACCTTTGATTACGTTTATACACGTGAAACGAATAACGGGAGGAAAANGCAAGACAAAATTGACTAAATAACGAGGGAACCTTTGATTACGTTTATACACGTGAAACGAATAACGGGAGGAAAAGAAATTGGATTTAAAAATAACTGTTAAGATGCTTCTTGCGCCTTGACAAGCTTGGTTTTTAAAAGTAGATTCNAAAAGAAATTGGATTTAAAAATAACTGTTAAGATGCTTCTTGCGCCTTGACAAGCTTGGTTTTTAAAAGTAGATTTTGGAAATTTAGTCATGGAGGGATATACATAAATCAAAGATGAGATGTATCCCCCCCCCCTTTTTTTTTTAAGGGTCCCACCTGCCTGTATAGTTTTTTACAGTATGCGTGGCAATTTTAAAGTACCATTCCTTACTCGCATGGGGCATGATGTCTTTTCGTAGGTAAAAATACCAGGGGCGCGTTTAATAGTTTCGTAAAAAAAAAAAAAAGAATCTCAAACACTCTGCAACGCAGTTCAAGCGAGAAAGAAGAAAAGCGCGAAGTGGCGTCTGTATCTCAATCCGTAAGCTTACATCGCGTGTAATGATTGTTGAAATATTGAAAGAAATATAATTTTGACATTTGGATAAGTTTTGATAACTAAACATTGTAAAATCGATCATACCTAGTTACCTCCTTGTTTTGTAACCTCTGTGCTATGGCTTTTTAAAAACGCGTGTTGTGTGTGTCTCTTTGACTAAAAACTATTAAGTTCAACAAAACGAACTACCTTGTTTTTCTTTATAGAATAGGCTCCTTCATCAATGATACCGTGCTGTTACAGGTTTAATTTTCAAGGAATTCAGCTAACCGGAAATGTATTATCACAAGTTCTGGCAGGGCCCGTCTCAATGCTTCATGACCAGACGTGAACTAGGGACGTTTATAATTATTTACTAGGGATCCGGACAGTCGTCTTGTGACCCGGGTCGTGTTCCGTTGTCTCTGCAATGAGCAAAATGCGCTAACGAGTTGTTCATTTACTTGTCTAAGAGGCGCATCTGTGTACAGCGCGCATCGTGCGTCATTTTACTTCAGGCCATCTCGCAGTTCAACTGCATGTGGTCCGGAGCACGATTGTTTTTATTTTTTTTTCCTTCGCAGACATTACGTCTGCGCGAGTTGCTAGCGGGAACATGCCCCCGCAAGTCAGGTTGAAAAGCTATTAGATCTACAAAAGGTGACATTAATTAGTTCAGGCGTATTATAAAAAAAAAATGTAATTGTGAGGTTTTCAGTATGGTTAAGCGACGTAACGTGTACATCGCGCATTAAAACATTTAAGTACGCGAAGTAAGATCAGCCGTGTTTACACGGTTGCATGTCGTCCGACGACGTCCAGTCATCTGATCGCGTGCAGCTCACAAGAATGAAGGGGGTACGGTTAAGAAGAGGGGAATGAGGGGAGTGGAGGCAGAGCCTGCCAGCTGTGAGACAAAGCGACCGTCTGTGAGGATGTTAATGCGGGTGGAGGGGAGGGCTACCATTGAGTGGAGGGGCGGTGTTAGGGGAAGCTTCCTGCTTTGCACACGTGGAGTGACGCAACGCCAGCGCTGCCAACCGCTGCAGGANGGGGCGGTGTTAGGGGAAGCTTCCTGCTTTGCACACGTGGAGTGACGCAACGCCAGCGCTGCCAACCGCTGCAGGATTCCACCACACAGGCTGGATCGATTAGGTCAAGCTAGCCAGCCGATGCCCGGGGCAACATGCCGTCGCTTCGCTGGGCTCGGTTCAGTCGCCCATGCATCGTGATGTGACTGGAGCTAGCTTAGTTTTGCTTCTCAGGCCACGTTTCGTTTCGTTTTACAGTTTCGTTTTTCTGTAATTTATATGTATTATTTTGTAATGTTTCAATCGGAACAGTCTTACATTTCATGCTACTATTATTTTGTTGTTTCACGATCCCAAAATGAAAAACTCCATGAAGTCTTAAAATAAACAGTTATTATTCCCGAAAATTGTTGGAAGGCTGTTTCAAATTAAATACAAAAAATAAAACAAATATGACGTGAATACATTACCAAACAAAAATTGCGTCATGAGAAAATACATATTTCAAGAATATTTCAGAAACTTACCTTGTAAAATAATTATTCNCCAAACAAAAATTGCGTCATGAGAAAATACATATTTCAAGAATATTTCAGAAACTTACCTTGTAAAATAATTATTAGGGGTGGGATACACGTTATTTTATTTCAATAACCTCGCATGTATGTGTATTTAAACGTTTCAAACAAGCAACGCTAATGTGATAGTGATTTGGTATTTTGTATTTGGTAATTTGTCAGCTTCGGAGTTGACAAAACGCAAAGCGCAATTACAAAAATACGTCATAGATTTTGTCGACAAATTCGGGTCACGTGGCCATTTCGTTAACAAAACGTGCTAATTGGAACAAAATACCGACTTACAAAGGGAAATTATTTTATTTGTACTTTTAAGTGCATAAACACGTAATTTTAGCAGTTGCAACAAACTAACGTTTTGTCTGGAACTATACAAATGTCAGCATTGTCACGTGTCTGAGAAAATAAAACAGCATTTGTTTTAGATGTTATTGGCAGCAGCTATTTATGCAATTACGGAATAGAGGAATAGAACAGTCTAAAACAACGAATGGTGTTTCCCACCACGTTAGGGATTTCTTTTATTTGATGCCGTTTTCTGCTATGTAGGCCTAGGGGCTATATCGTGCCTCAGCAAATCGTCTTCCTGAGCAAAGTCCTATATATAGGACACCATGCCTGAAATGTTAAGATGTAAAGGTACTGCGTAGGGCTGCTAATCATATATATATTAAACACGTGTCTTGGAAAAATGAGCATTTAACTCCAGCATCATACAAATACTATCATTACTCTCACTCAAGTGCACCTTTTTCGAAACTTCCCGTCACTCTTGACGTCACGTCAGATTGTGCTAGCACATCCTGAATCCCCAGTGAACTGAACATCAGCTCATCAAACGAACATGCTTACTTGTTGCATAATTTGCACTCATCTCGTCCTATTTGGTGCTGATATCAAGAACTTCGAATTTAAATTTAAAGCTTGAGCTTTGAAAAATCTGAATAGCTACTGGTCATGGAGACATAGAGATGATACGAAAGAAAGTTGTATCAGAATTTTGTCAGTAATCTAGAGACATATTTTGCTATAATAACATCTCATTACATTAATAAGTGATGTTTTCTTTAAGGTGGTATTCAAACTGTTTATATTTCGTCCATATTAACAGTGCGGCATACTGTTTTGGACCAGATGTAGGCACATCGGATTAGACGAAATCCCGCCGAAATTGTGACATAATAGAGAGTACTGTTACGTGCGGACCCCAGGCACGGGGCCGTCCTTCGGTGGTTGAAGGATGTGGAAGAGGGGGGGATGAGTCACCACTACCTGGCCGCCCTTATGTCGCCTGGCGGAAGGGATGATTTGACAGCTACCTGGTCTGGCGTCACCCTTCCCTATCCTCCTTCTGGAGAAGTCGGCGGTGGCGGGCTACTGAATGAAACTTCTGGTAATCTCTTACTCGGCACAACCCGACTTGCAAAGAAGTTTCTGGGCTAGGGCCGACGACACTATAAATACCAACGCGCAGCTGGAGGGTTGTCAGTTTTTTTGTAGCCGTCTGGCTGAAGTGCGGTCATCAGGTGAAGTTGGTGCAGCGAGGGACATCAGCGGAGAGAACGGACGACGGCGGACGAGTGTGTGTGTGGTGTGGAAGGACAAGAGGGTGAGGTACCCGACGAGTAGAGTGCTACTGTGCATGGGGGCGCTCGGAGCGCTCTATAACTTTCCGGGCTGGTGAAATCCGGACTGAATTAAGGTGGGACCGTGCGGACTTCGTTGTAAATATGGAACTGTCAAATATGGACATATAACTTATAAAATAATTCAATATGTATTGATACACTATTATTGGGAATGCTATTAGTTACTTGATTGCATTAATTGATGTGGGGTGATTATGTAAACATTGGCCGTAAATAGCAAATTATATTAATTTATTGTGAGATATTAAATCAAGAGTATTTACTTTGTAGGGTTTGTAAATAAATTAGTAACTTACTACTGGAGCTTTTAATTAAGACCCCCATCCCTTAAAAAACCTGGCTAAGCCCACGGACTTGGAGAAATTGTAACCGTATGAACCTTTGTTGTATATATGTCTTCATTTGCTACAACTTAAGCCCTGATTAAGATATACTTTTCACCTAATTTTGTACCCTACCGCTATATGCAAAATTTTTAGTGGCATGGCCTAATTGCGTTATTTATCTGCCAATCAAATGAAAACATGAAATTGTTAACAACCTAAATGTTTTGCTATTGTGCCAATCCGTGCTTTAATTAATGTGTATAAAGTAAAAGAACATCTTTATTTGCCATAATAATAAATATTAAACTCGCAATACTACGTCAATGTTTAGAACTACTTGCTTAATTCGGTGCCAACTGAATCGGGAGCACGCATTCTGGTGTGTACGGTAGCATACATATATGTAGTAACTGACAGTAACTTTTTTCAAAGGTTGATTTTAATAATGCTCACTTTACCGTGAACAGTCTATATGTAGGTGTATTTATATGCATGGATGTTTCCATTATGTGTGTATTTATGTATCGATATGTAAAACAAAAATTAATCAAAAATTAAACTGTAAATATATTATATTAGGACAAACCCACCTAATTTCCTTTTGGCGAGAGAAACCGCTCACACACATTTTTTTGTTTTATGTGTTCCACAGCTGATTGCGGAAATCCATAATACACTCCCGGGCAATGAAAATAGCGCACCACAAAGAAACTATGCGACAACAAATGATGGTGCTTTTACATTGGACCGCACGCCCGGCAGCTGCGCTGCAAGCACTGGCCAGCTGTCGTGGACACTGGCGTGTAGTCGAAACTGCATTAACGCGAGAAACACCAGACGCGTATCTACAGAGTGAAGAAGAATGCCGGGAAAACGCCAAAGACTTTGGTTTATACAACTGACGGACTTCGAGAGAGGACTCAAAATCGCGCAGGAAACCGCAGGGTGGCCGTTTCGCCTTATAGACCCCCATGCGGATCGTTCGGACCATACCGTCTGACGCTGTTGGGAGCAATGGATCGTACTCCAGGCGCGGAGAGATCCCAAGGGCGAACCGGTCCACGATGCTGGCCGGCGTTGGGGCTCCTGTGTGCCCACGA
>NQII01012177.1:13544-24005 GCA_002778355.1 Clitarchus hookeri
CCAACTAAAGATCATCTCTTTTTTACTTGCGCGTCTTCTTCAAGAAGATCCTCTGTTATTTCTAGTCTACAGACTTCGCAAATAGTCTTTCTATCTTTCTGCCTTGTCTTCATTCTCGTAGACGGTTACCGCTATTGCGGTTTGAAATATGACTCAGAAGATTCGTTGCGATAAATTTACAAAAATAATAATATATAGCTAAATAAAAGGCAAAGGGGCGAGAGTAAAAATAAGGATCTTTGTTTGAAATGGAGATGCATTCAACGTTGGAATGAATTCATACTTCTTGAAGTACCATAGAAGAAAAGATAAAAGAATTCCAATTTTTCGCTGGAAAATGCTTTGGAGCGGTTATTTGAATAAAACCCAACTAGAGGATTTCAATCATCATCGCTCGCTCAGTTCAATATAACCTCTGAACCGGGAAACAATTACGCGTCCTTCATTTTATCTTGTTCCAGTGAAGCAATGAAAGGGAAGTAGAGTTAAGACTTACTGACTTTTGGTGCATAGCACAAAATTATATGTTTTTTTGACGACTTGCAGTGTAGTAATATAAAATAGTCTGCGCTGAAGAATTGCTGTCTTCCGTTGTTGTCACAGAAATACTGTAACTGACTGAAACAGAGCTAAGCCTGTAAGATATTCTAAAATAATTTTTGTAATTGTTTCAGTGATTACTAGTACGAGATAGTACCTTGTTTTAGTGACATACAAGACACTTAAAAACCACTAATGATAATTATTCAATTACGATGTGTTCATTCTGAAGAATACAACGACTAATAAGTCTTCTCTGATAACACGTTCGTCCAGAAGAATACGTATGAACTTTAATCAGGAAAGAAGTATTTTGTAAAGTTGTACCAACGGAGCAAAAAAAAACTGTCACAAACGAAGTGAAAGAAAAATATATAAGATTTTGCTTTATCAGATTTGACAACGGTTCGCCAAAATAAATCCTTAGAATCCGTACACAAAACGCACGGCCTAGCCAAATCTGGTCCGTGCATTCTTCAAGGAGTGGAGGCACATGCGAAAATCCGGAAGTGACTCCGTCGGTAATATAACCCAGTTCGCCTAGGTGGGAAGACGTGAGACGTGTGGTCTAACCACCACACCACCGCGGTCGCCATTCTCCAAGGAATGCGAATTTATTCCGCTGGGCCAAATTGTGGCGAAATGGATTTCGTGGACTTCGTGAAATGCAAGTCGCATTGGAAAATGAGATTTTAAAAATATTCTGAAACCTTTAAGACACATCGTAAGTACATGCAACATGTTTACTCGACCGAACGTTGTGTTACAAATTCGCGGTCAGATACACTGGTTGTTTGAAAAAAAAAAAATAGATTAGCTCTATTTACAGGATGCATAACACGTAATATTTGAAGCAAAAACATGACAAATTATATTGCCTATTCAGCTGCCCCTCTGCTTAAATCGCTCCCTGAAGCTAGGATCATTTCTACGGTGGACTGAGTCTACATTCCGAACCAATTTGTGAATCGTCAAACCGCCTGACCTATATCCCATTGGGTTATAGCTACGGAGACATTTGNTACATTCCGAACCAATTTGTGAATCGTCAAACCGCCTGACCTATATCCCATTGGGTTATAGCTACGGAGACATTTGAAAACCCATAGTGTACTCATTCGAAAACATTTGCGCCAACCAAGACGTATCTGTAAGGGCGCGATCATCCACTGAAAGATATCTGCTGGGCTATGCTGACGCCCATGGTGCAAACTGTGAACATTTCCTGTAGCATCTCCCACGCAGAGGAGTGTACCTGGCATGCATATTCCGTCCGCCGTATGAATGCCACCTANACATTTCCTGTAGCATCTCCCACGCAGAGGAGTGTACCTGGCATGCATATTCCGTCCGCCGTATGAATGCCACCTATAGTCTGTTCGCAGTTTCTTCACACTTTCTGAATCAAACTGTTGAAAAATCACCCCATGTATGGCGTGTTTGGTTCTTTCCTAAATACGCCATATATCACAAGCGTTCGACACTTGTCTTAACATAGAAAAATCTTACTATATAGGTTAAACTTAATATTTACTTGCATTTTATCTGTACATTATAGTAAATCATTTATTATTTAAATGAGTTAAAGCAGGAAGAAAGTAGGTATGTTAGTAATGCCTAGTAAGAAATAGTTCTTATGCAAAATATAATTACATTGAGTGCACACGAATTCGGTGCGCTGTCCTTTGGTGTAATTTTATAGACTCGGTTAAGCTTTGTTTGCATGAGGCGGAGAATATCCTGGAGATATAACTTTTGCAGGGCTGCAGAAAAGTTGNGACTCGGTTAAGCTTTGTTTGCATGAGGCGGAGAATATCCTGGAGATATAACTTTTGCAGGGCTGCAGAAAAGTTGAGAGTAACCGCTGCGAAGGGACTATAGCTTTAAGGGCTGATTACGCAGAGGCGAAGCTGAATCGGCCATGTGTTTGTTAATATATTTACTTCATGTATTACGTACTTAACATTCTCTAAGAGGCGCCCAAATTTTTTATTTTTAAAAGACATATGTATCTACATCTGTTCCGTCGTAATTTCATTTTATTAGCATTATTTTCAAACGCTGAGAACGAACCAATGCCACGATTTCTCGTTTAATTTTATTAGTCAAGGAAAACCTGGTAACTTGTTCCATATCGTACGAACTTCAAAATTATATTGCGCGGACTCTTTTTAGGGTGACAAAATTAAGGCAATACAAGGTCTTCCACTTTACTACACAAAAACTTTTACAATAATTCAGAATTAGATAGTAGAAAGATGTGATGAGTTGAATAAAAAATTTTAAAAGTTTAAATTGGTTGCAAAATTATGGTGAAATACGTGCATGGTAAAGCTAGTGGAAGCATAGTCAATTAATTCTATATTAATTATATTTGTTAGACGAATATATTTATTATGTGTTAAATGTCAGATTGTAATTATCTGATATATTTAACCAAACTGTGCACAATATTCTGAGAAAATAAGGAAAATTTATTTCTGCCGGCTTTCCGAAAGTCAAGTGCTGACGCGTCCCGTTTGTGTGGCTGGGCCGACTTGGTGTAGTGGTCATATCACTCACCTCCCACCTAGGTGAACCGGTTTCAATTCCCGGCGGGGTCTCTCCCGGATTTTCGCGTGTGGGGATCACGCTGGACGATGGCGCTGGTCGGCGGGTTTTCTCGGAGATATCCCGTTTCCCCCACCCTTGCATTCCAGCGATACTCCATTACTCCATACTCAACTTCATCGGCTCTCAAGACCTTGCCTTTAAAGAGCCACCCGAATCTCTCCACTGCACTGCACCCCGTCCGTGTGTCGGGAAGCATATTCTAGCCCCAACCGCGGCATGGCACATCATTAACGAGCAACGAGTGTGAAGTCAAGTATTTTGGGACCTGTTACATTCAAGTTGTTCCATAACCTCAAGAGAATCTGCAAATAACCGCGGGGCAACCTCTTACTCGGTCGGCGTTCTACGTGCTAGAGACCATTAACGTGCTTCATTAGAACCACGAGATTCTATGTTCGAATTTCGGGAAACCCGTAGTCATCTATAAATCAGAGGTTCTGATAAACAGCAATAAAATATATCGCACTGTCAAAGTAATACGACCACAAGTCAAATTTTTTTATTTTTCAGGATAGCATGTTTCAAGTTTAGACACCGTTTTCCAACATTCACCCTTGAAAGAGAAAAAAAATATTTTTTTTCAAATATAATTTCCCGTTATTAATTTTATTTGCTTTGTTATCAAAAATAGGTATTAAAATCTAAATAACAAAATTATACCGGATAAAGTATGGATCACATACCATTCAGTACACATAAAACATTATTTGTCTTTTATTATTGCGAATAGCATCATGGCCTTATCACCCTTTTAAATAATGGAACATGCTTTTTCTTATGATAGCCTAACATCATTTTGATTTTATGAGTTGTGGCCGTATTACTNTTTTAAATAATGGAACATGCTTTTTCTTATGATAGCCTAACATCATTTTGATTTTATGAGTTGTGGCCGTATTACTTTGCCAGTGGGATATGTTCTGTATTACACACAAAATAAAATATATGTGCAGCAATATTCTTTAAAAACTATGCCATACATGTGATTTAATTTTAAATGTGACGCAAAGGAGGATACTCTAAAAAAATTCGAAGTTAAACAGGATATAATTTTGTAGGAACGCCGACCTGAAAGATTGTTATCGTCAGTGGTTGCATCAATCTAGTGGGTGAAAATTAATAATTTTGTGTTTACCACGCTTAAAAAAAAAGTTGGCAAGGTGAATTCCCTCCCCAAAAAAGTTTTCTAGCTGCTAAAATATTATATATTTTTCTTATACACGGAAGTAAAATTGGCATACCTTTTGCAAACAATTTTTGTATTAATGAGTTTAATGGAAATTATTATCACGTTTTGTAAGCACCGAGAAGAGACAATCAGGTTGAAGACTTGAAAATATTTATAAAACTATGAATGTACGAAAATAATTAAATATTTTTGTTAGAAGAATGCGTTTGTAGCTGAGGTTTCACAACTATAGCCACCAAAATGCTGGGGTCCTTATTTCGACACGACCTTCGAGTACGGGAGACGGCCGTTGGGGTATAACCGATTTTCACCTTTTGCACATTTCTGCGACACATGCTTACAACAAACCCGTGCTTTTGCAGGGGAAAAAAACGTGTAACGCAAATACACCGTATTTGCGTTACAACGTTGACAGGATTATTGCACCAGCATATCAAAGCAATTATTCAAATAAAGGCTCTGTTGATCTAAGTCGAAGTCCTGCGATTTGACACAGTGGCGTACGCAAACATGTTGTTTGAAGTGGGCGCTTGTAAGTGAAGGGAATTTTTTTTTGTGGGAAACGAATTTTGCTTTAAAAATAACACTTGCTCGTGGCCACGTATGAAGTCGGAGTCCAGCTGTTTCTACTTTTACACCAGGTAAGGTTTGAATTTTGAGGTTAAAATTCAGCAGCCATTTAGCTTATTTTCCGACAAAATCACGTGTTAACATAAAAGTATCATACTGTTGGTGAAATTAAAATTTCGCTTATATTTTATCTATAAATTATAATATTTAATTGGTAGTTGATGTTAACGCAGTAGGGAGAAAATAGGCGTGTTGTTAAAGCCTAGTAACAAATAGTTCTCATGCAAAATATTATTAAACTGAGAGCGTACCAGTGAGATGCATTGTTCCCTATTGGTATAATTTTCTAGACTTAGTTCAGCTTTGTTTGTATCAGGCGGAGGAATAGCTATNAGATGCATTGTTCCCTATTGGTATAATTTTCTAGACTTAGTTCAGCTTTGTTTGTATCAGGCGGAGGAATAGCTATTAAAGTTGCAATTTTGGGTTTCAGAAAAGTTGGAAGCAACCATGAGTGAACTGTACCAAAAAATTTTTATGCGCTGTCTTTCATTTTGACACCAAACAGCAAAATTAAACTATGCTATTTTGCATTTAAACTTTAAGGCCTATCTTAATATGTAGCTTAATGAAGCAACTAATNAACTTTAAGGCCTATCTTAATATGTAGCTTAATGAAGCAACTAATATTTCTGGGTAGCCGGGTAGGTATAGTTAATGAAACCTTCAATTTACCACGTCATCCCTGTTCCAAACCTTTAATATACATTTACCTGGCGCCTCCAAGCAAGATTGTTAGACATATTTGATTATGTCATAGCACAACGCACCTAATTTTATAAAATATGTCCATTATCATATATGGAAAAGTTGTATTCGGGAGGTTTTGAGATATGGAGGGTATTAATTTGTAAAATTAAGCACGCTGAGTGAAATTAACAACAACGTGCAACAAGAAAATAGTAGGTGNATGGAGGGTATTAATTTGTAAAATTAAGCACGCTGAGTGAAATTAACAACAACGTGCAACAAGAAAATAGTAGGTGTATATATTACGAAAAATGTTTGCTAAACATAATGTTTGCACCAAACATCTACATTCTACATTATCTGTAAGATTAAAGACGTGTGTTTCAATAACATTTTCTCGTTAATCTTCATCGGGCTACTTCGTTTCCCATTTTCACCCTCGTAACGAGATNCGTGTGTTTCAATAACATTTTCTCGTTAATCTTCATCGGGCTACTTCGTTTCCCATTTTCACCCTCGTAACGAGATCCATCGTTAAGGCCGGGATTACGATGCCTTCACGTGCCACGTAACACGTGCCGAGTTACACGTTCACGTTTCGGCTACGCCTTGACTGATGTGTTCCAAGAATGCCTATTACGATCATTTCACGTAACGTTTACGTAATGAAAAAGCTTCTCAATATCTAACTTTTGCGCGTTATGTGATGCGTAACTATCCACCACGTGATCTCGCTGGCCAATCACAATACGGACGTTGTTATGCTATCTTTGCTTTTCATGGTTTTGGTGTTTATATTCGCGTTCTCGTCTCCTCACGTTCTTAATTCATGCACTGCATATACGTATAATTTTCTCCCGGTAATGAGGACGAGAGTACAATATAAGTTGGACTAAAATAGTTTATTTTTCAATTCATAAAAATTTATGGAGCTTTATATTGCCATAGTTTATTAATTATGTATGACGGGGGTGTAAAATCATATGCGTAAAATACACACTGTTTACCGTTAAGTTTAAAATTTATAGTAGGCATATTTCATTAAACAAAATCTAAGTTTTCTCTGCAGATGAAAGTTTATTACATGAAAAACGTGTTTACATCTCCCAGACATGTTTCGTTCTTGACGTTATAACAATGACCTAGTTTTCAAAGTTTGCATAATAAATCATAAACGTCGTACGTTCACGACTTGTTCTTGCCACATCAATATTAAAACACAAATACGCTTGTACAACATGAATTTTGAGAGTTTTCGATCTGAAAAGCAACGAAAAATATCCCCTTAAATTTTTATCCACTGCACAAAGGTTACGTGATCACGTGAAGTATCGTAATACACTAATCCGAAATGACCACGTTTCACGTGCGCATGAACGTGTTGCTCGTTACGTGTCACGTGAAACGTGAAGTCGCAGCAATCCCAGCCTGAAGGGGTAGAAAATTGCGACATCCATTTCGCCGAATCGTCAGTTAATTTTGTGCGCCGCGACAGCACGCTACGCGGGGTCGAGGCAGTCAATTCAAAAGCAGTTACGTCACGCCTCACGAAGACCCTCACACAGCTGAGGTAACTCGGGGTGTTCGCCGCTCCAAACCAACTTGTTCGNTTTTTTTTTTTTTTTTTTAAAGAGTAATGAGTTTCCGTGAATTCAGCGTTGCAACTGCACCCAAGGTAGTCATGCAACCACGAGGCAATACGCTGCAAGAAAAATTTCTAAAAAGTATAGGTAAAGAGTTGTTTTTTTTTTAATAACGGACTTTTCATACATTTTACATAACTCTCCGTGGATTCACAGGGCCTCCCCGTAAATTAACTACTAGGTTTTTGTGTATTTACCGATTGTAAAGGCAGATAACGGGAAATAATGTTTAATTTTCGTAAATAGGTGTTTACAAGTGTACAAATATAAATACAAGAATTTTTAAAACTATAAAAATATTTTTTTTCTTTGGGCAGCATTTGAATACAAAGCTAGAATTTCGCAAGTTATGTCATCTGCGACTACGTACCGATACTATAAAACGTTGTTAAAAATGTAGTAAAACTAAGGGAAGTATTAAACTTTTTCAGTTTCTCGTAATGTTGGAGTGTTTGTATTATTACCCAGTGATGCTGGTATTCCGTACTACATAACTGAAAATATAGCTTTACATTGCATTAATATCGTATATGGAGCGTTTCCATTTATTACACTAACTGTATATTTCCGTAAAAATATCCGTTAATATACGAAATTGTTAAACAGCGTAGTAGCTGGGGATTTTTCCACACCTACCTCGTGAAGACAACACGGTGAAATAAAACACGTGGCAAAATAAGCCAAGTATATAATAAAATTTTCTGTTTATTAACCGACAGTCAAGTAACATATTCCACAAAATGTTTGATTAAAGTGCCTTAAGCGCAGAACAAAATACCATGCTTTGGCGTGACAAGATAGCCGCTTTCGAAATTAGACGTGACTCAATTAATAATGTTACAGTCGTTCTTTTAAAAACACTTTTTTAACTCTGCTTCTGGAGTTTTCACTGCCTGTAAATAAGAACTCTGTTTATCTAACGGATGTTCTATAATATTAAATAAATCAATAGGATAAATGTTAAAAATCCTAGCGAAACATTACTCACTTAACTATAATAAAACTTACGTCCCCAAAATCAGTGTGTTATTCAGGACTGAAACCCCAAGAACGCAACACAGTAATTTTGCATCGAAATGAACTGTGCCAGAAAAGAACGTTTTAAGGGGAAATTTTTAATATCTTACTTATATAAATACCTTTTAAAATTTATAAATTGTAAACTTTGATGCAGCCGAAATACGCATTTGCAAAGTAAAATTTACAAAAATATGAGTGCAGTAAAAATTAATTTGTTGCTACATTTTGAATCAAATCTGTAAGGTGAGGTTTGCAATCTGATTAGTGGAGCCAGTTTTTCATCTTACTCATACGGAGTTAAAATATCACCGGAAAAAATTCTACGACGAGAGAATTAGATTTTTATTGATACCCGGACTGTTCGGTATTGGATTTTAAAAAGTTTTTATTTTTGGCGCGGCGTAATACATTGGCACTAGAATGTTCACTTGCGCAAACAGTAAAATAATTTCCCCGTCTCTTTTCCTCGGAAGAAAGTGAAAAATTAAGTTTCAAAAGTTTATTGGTTAAGAATGTTTACTTATTATGATTGTATGTGAAACACGTAGAGTGCTTTGTCGGGTTTAACGAACTATACTTTAGCAAAGCCTTGTTGAAAAACTACATCATGAGGACGCGTTGGGCCCATCAGCCACAACCTGATGGCAAAAAAAAAAAAACGAGTACACGTACCTTCCTCTCACTGACGCGCTATTATGCTATTTTCGGGAGCTTCGATGTGCCAGAAGGGAAGGGAGGGCGAACAGGGAGGGGGGGATATAAAATGAACCACCAAATGTAAAGGAAAGAGAGAGAAGAGAGACGGAGAAAGAGAGATGGGCAAATTGGCGGCGCTCATTAGATGAGTGAGCGAGGTCTTGAGAGCCGATGAGGGTGAAGCGAGGTGAGTATGGAGCAGCGCCGCTTATCCCGCCCCGGCATTCCGGCGCTGCACCGTACTCACGTCACCTCACCTTCATCGGCTCTCAAGACCGCGATGTTAAGAGCCGCCGAAATCTCTCCACTCACACTCTCCAGAAACGGCATGATTCAAATTTTGAAATCTGAGACTTGGTTCACTGCCCTATGGGTTTAGCTTCTAACTGTTTTGACTTTAAATTTTATCTAAAAAGTTAACATCGAAAGACAGGCAAAAAACTAAAAAAAAAAAAAAATTCCAAGAAAATATTTTTTGTGGCATTCTGGCGACACGGTAAATCATTTTGATTTGTAATATAACATAAATCTTAATTCATTTTTAAATTATCTATGAAAATTGTTATACATTTTAAACTACTACGAATTGTTTTATTCGTTTTTGAAAAGTAATTTTCCACCATAATCATACTTTATTTCAGAATATCATTTCATATCTCAGCTTAAAAAAAAAGGTATAAAACAATTTTAGTCTACTGAACGCTTTTAAGAATCGTCTGGCACGAAGTGAGGAGAGGATGAAACACTGGAGGATTGCATTGGTGGAGAAAAAGCGTGAGTACCCCGATAAAAACCACCTGCTAACGGCCGCCTACGTTCACCACGGCTGAAAATCGGGAGTGGCCTCTCCGGGACTCGATCCCGGTCCGCCGTGGTCGTAGGCGAAGTGGTCTGACGAGTGGGCAAAGGAAAAGAGTTGACCTCCGTCGGAGGAAACAGAAAGTTGGTAACATTCACAGCTTTCTTTCGACGCGCTGGCACTCTGTCAAACCTTACAGCACGAAGAAATACTAATTTGCTGCTGACTCACACCTCGCTTCCCACTGCATATACTTTACACACCACGTATATTACCTATTCGCGGCTTTCTTCACACTTTCTTAATCAATCTTTTGAAAGATCATCCCATGTAAGACGTGTTTGGTTGTTTCTTAAATAGGCCATGTATCCCAAACGTTTTATTTTCGCATGATGTTCCCTTGGAGAAGTACAAAAGTGGTATCAATAATATATTTGTGCTCACACGTGTAGTATTAAGGAATCGATGTGCCAGTCGGTTCGCCTAGAAAATGTCGCTGGTACATTTTTACTGGTGTTACCAATTACTAGCTTCAGTTCTGTGGTTCAAAAATTAGCTGATAAAATAAAATACTTCAAAGAAATTTTAAGATAAAATAACAGTAATGAGGGATTATTGACACTTTAAATTCCAAGCTCAAA